>JAUELE010245767.1:0-11119 GCA_031471655.1 Diodora aspera | reverse complement strand
CAGACCCTAAAGCATACAAAGATAATGGAGCCTGCCCAAGTCTAGATATTTAGCAAGTCTAGGATTTCTCAGCTCTAGAAATTACGAATATCTCCTTTGCTGGTTTTAATTAATTTAGATTAATATTTCTGGGACTAAAATAACCAGTCTAAAAACAACCTTGTGGCAGTCTTAGGGCTTGGACGTAGCTTAAGTTGCTTTGTTTAACTGGATGACAGCTGTAGCCCAGATCTTAAGTTGATCTTAAGAGTTTACGATCACCTTAGCGCTAAGATTGCTTTGTGGTACAGGGCCCAGGTTAGTTCGTGAGTAAGTGATACGCTTCCTCAATAATCTATTTTATACTGATGTTCAATAGAAATTATACTAAGACGTTCAGCAACGGTTGAAGAAAAACAAAGGAACGTTGGTAATGCACGAGATATTATTCAATTGTTTCATCACTATACAAACCAAAGGAAACTCCACGACTGCAGGAAGGAACCGCAGTGACATAACAACAGGGGTTGGTAGACGTTGTAACTCCACGACTCCAGGAACGAACCGAGGTGACAGAACAACCGGTGTTGGTAGAGGTTGTAACTCCACGACTGCAGGAACGAACCGAGGTGACATAACAACAGGGGTGGGTAGAGGTTGTAACTCCACGACTCCAGGAACGAACCGCAGTGACATAACAACAGGGGTAGGTAGAACATGTAACTCCACGACTGCAGGAACGAACCGTAGTGACATAACAACAAGGGTTGGTAGTGGTTGTAACTCCACGACTGCAGGAACAAACCGCAGTGACATAACAACAGGGGTTGGTAGAGGTTGTAACTCCACGACTGCAGGAACAAACCGCAGTGACATAACAACAGTGGTTTGTAGAGGTTGAAACTCCACGACTGCAGGAAGGAAGCGCAGTGACATAACAACAGGGGTTGGTAGAACATGTAACTCCACGACTGCGGGAACGAACCGCATTGACATAACAACAGGGGTGTGTAGAGGTTGAAACTCCACGACTGCGGGAACGAATCGCAGTGACATAACAACAGGGGTTGGTAGAGATTGAAACTCCACGACTGCGGGAACAAATCGTAATGACATAACAACAGGGGTGTGTAGAGGTTGAAACTCCACGACTGCGGGAACAAATCGTAATGACATAACAACAGGGGTTGGTAGAGGTTGAAACTCCACGACTGCGGGAACGAACCGCTTTGACATAACAACAGGGGTTTGTAAAAGTTGCACTCATTAGTCTCTTATCCTTTCTTTTGGTCGTGAGTATATAACCTGTGATAGTACTCTCACTAATGAAACACTTCGTGGTCTGTATCGAGATTTGCTGCACTCTCTGAAGCAGAACGCGATGTGATGATAACCTTGCACTGCGATCACTGATAACACGTTATTGGGCAATAAATCAAGCGGGTTATCATTTTAGTTTAAAAGCTATTGTTATCACAGAAAAACTATTTATTTTCCTGCATGAAATCTGAACAGGGACATAACCTTCTCGTGTTCGGGAATAATGACCATGTGTCTTAATCACTTACAGCGTACTCACCTTTCTCTTTCTATCATAGTTACACTAATTGACATGTCCCATATTATTTTCATGATTGATAAATCTTCTCAATTTGTCTCTGTTACAATGAATTAACAAGTAAGTAAAGCTTGATACTTTCATATTTCCTACAGTTTTACACTTTGGGGGTTCTTGTTTTAGATTTTGTAAATAACAGAATAACGGAAGTACCAATTCCTCCGGATTAGCACACCGCCATTTCTTTATTCTTTGTTAACTCACATTTTGATGCCTGAACAATCGTGTCAACTCCTATAGAATAACATTTCATGTCCAATATAGAAGGGTTTTGTCAAAGAATTCAAATTATTGGTGATGAGACATGTTCTGTGAAAGTATCCTTCCTGTGCGAAATAACGAAAAGACATATAATGTAATTTGTCTCATAACAAAAGGCGACTTGGCTTTGTTACACCGTCCTTCATCTATTTCCTCGGCAAACTGCATTAAAGTACTGCCAGTTAATTACAACTAAAACAAATTTGATCCGTTTTCGAAAATGGCTGTATAGAGTGCATTAATCCAATCACGGGTCATGTTACATTAAATAGTGCATCTAGTTAATGACCTTCTTTCGTTAAGTGCTCGGAACTTCATAAAAGAGAAGTCGGAGCAGAGCGTGAGTGCCCGGAGTTTACATTCAGGTGATTGTCGCTCACAGAATGGTCATGAAGCATGAAGATAACGGCCATATTTCAAGTAATCTTTCACTCGCCACCAACAACATGCCACCTTGCATCAAATAACACTAAACCTGACGTCATCGGGGGAGCCGTAAATAAAGGTTTGGAGATTTCCGTGTGATTGTTCTGAGTTGATGGTGAGATAGACGGCTGTAGTTCATCCTCTTCTGACCTGTAACAGTAAACAGCAGGGCGGCGTGTCCTCAACGTCGTGTTCCAACTCCATTAACGAAATCATTTATCAGATGAATTTGACTAAACAGATGATTTGATATCTATAACTTGAATAAAGGAATGTTTTTTTTAATAACGTCAAAATTTAATAACAATTTTTAAACGCTGCCCTGACCAACAAATCGTTCTTTTGTTTGAAATGCATCTGTTTGATCGAGCGACATGCTTTATTACATAGGGATTTGAATCTCTGAAAAGACGACAAATAATAGAATAATAAGATTTTATAAATATTTGTTTAATATATTATGTATTTAGCTATAAATGAAGTAAATATTTATTTAAAAAATCCTTATTTTCCGTACCAATTCTTTTCACGTTGGAAGATATGACCATTGCATGATTTAGTATTGATATGTGCTGAAAACATTCAAGGATATCAAATTATATTATTAAGGATTATATCAAGGATTCGAACCCCTTGTGCTGTATTATTATGAATATAAATATACGGTAAATATAAGATTAAGATAAAACTTTATTACCCCTCAAAAACAGGAATGCATCTTGTCGCATTTTTATAATAATTTACATCAATTTTCCCTTTTACGCTTAGTGTTTATCCTAGTATCTCACATTTAAATCAAATATAAAGTATTTATAATAAATACATTTACATGTACATCACAAATCCATGTGTGTTTTCTACGTTTTCTGACAATTACTCTTGAGCAACACATTCAGGTCGTGCATATACCGGTCCCATGTGAGTCTGGTTGCCAAATACAAAGTGACGTATGAATTAGTTTTGACATGTATGAACGTGACATGTCTCTGTTGTTGTCCCTTGAGCGTACGGTTAAAACAATCCTGTCTACAGTAACTGGATTTCTGTCTGCGGCAGTGAGCAGAAAGAGTATACTTATCATGATATTATATGAGATGGATGCTTGGATTCAAAAATCAGAGATGGTTTGGCTTGAGTGTCTGTGATACAGGCACGCTAACATTTCAGTTATGTCACTACGACTTGACGTCAGATGTTTCGCTTCAGATGCATATGTATAAATTTACACTTAAGGATTTCACTTAAGGATTAAAAATTACATCGTACAAAATACACGTGGTTATTGGGGTAAGACAGTGTGACTTTAAATGCGTATAAATGCATTTAAGAAGGATTTCAAGTGCTCTTTTTCTTTATTTAGATTGATAATTATTTATAATGCGGCAGAGTTTAATTGTTTTTAACTTTAATTTTGCAGGTGTAATGTTTCAGCTACAAACATTGTGTTCGTCAATCCTCTTCTTCCAAAGTTTCACAGTGCCTAAAACGTTCTGGGTTGGTCCTTCACCACGAAACTAATGGAATTGGATGACGTTTATCGTGAAACCAGTGATGTTGAATGACGTTTACCGTGACCCCAGTGGTGTTGAATGACGTTTACCGTGACAACAGTGGTGTTGAATGACGTTTACCGTGACACCAGTGGTGTTGAATGACGCTTCTCATGACACCAGTGGTATTGAATGACGTTTACTGTGACACCAGTGGTGTTGAATGACGTTTACCGTGACACCAGTGATATTGAATGACGTTTACCGTGACATCAGTGGTGTTGAATGACGTTTACCGTGACATCAGTGGTGTTAAATGACGTTTACCGTGACACCAGTGGTACTGAATGACGTCTACCGTGAAACCAGTGGTCTTGAATGACGTTTACCGTGAAACCAATCGGGTTTAAATGTGTACCACTACACTAATGAGGTAGTATAGTCTCTATCACAAAACCAGTGGTGTTGAATGACGTTTACCGTGACACCAGTGGTATTGAATGACGTTTACCGTGACACCAGTGGTGTTGAATGACGTTTTCTGTGACACCAGTGGTGTTGAATGACGTTTACCGTGACACCAGTGGTACTGAATGACGTTTACCGTGAAACCAGTGATATTGAATGACGTTTACCGTGACACCAGTGGTGTTGAATGACTTTTTTCCGTGACACCAGTGGTGTTGAATGACGTTTACCGTGGCACCAGTGGTACTGAATGACGTTTACCGTGACACCAGTGATGTTGAATGACCTTTACCGGGACACCAGTGGTGTTGAATGACACTATCACAAAACCAGTGGTTGGATGACGTGCACCACTAAAGTAATGGGGTAGTATGGTCTCTACCATGAAACCAGTGGTGTTGGATGACGTGCACCACTAAAGTAATGGGGTAGTATGGTCTCTACCATGAAACCAGTGGTGTTGGATGACGTGTACCACTTAACTAATGGGGTAGTATGGCCTCTATCGCAAAAACAATGGGGTTGGATGACGTTTACCATGATACCAATGGGGTAGGGTAGTCTTTACCACGAAACGAATGGTGTGGGACGGTCTTTACCACAAACACCAATGGGGTTGAATGGTCCTTACTACGAAAACCAAAGGGGATGGATAACTATTACCACGAAGCTAGTATGCTAGTATCTCTGTCACAAATTATTTAGACTTGGGTGAACAAGAAATTTGAATGCGAAACTAATATTATAATTTGAAATATTTCAAGTCAATTCTACATCAAACAGAGGAGTTCGGGTTGAGTCATGGCTATGTATCCCACGTATTACCATTCTAATAAGACAGAGACATTCTATCTGTAGACAAGTCTGCTTCTCGTTTATATTTATATAACTGGCAATTTAAAGTTAAACAAGACCAAACCTTGTCTGCCAGAAGCATCATTTCAGAGGCATATTCCGCGGTTTAGTTGTTTTACACGGACTCCAGTTCTGTACGTCAACCCCCTTCTTAAGAGTAATGCTAACTACATGCCCAGTAATATATTGTCATTTTTGTTGAATTACTACATGGAGTTTTGGCGAATTTCACCACAACCAAACTTGAATACCCGCTAAAAAACTCGATTGATTTGTAACGGCGACACAGACACCGATCGATGACATGTTCATTAAGCTGATCCTCTAGTCTGGGAGCTTTCATCCCACTTCCGGTATAGGCCAGAAACAGATATCCTCTCGAACCATGTGTTCAGCAAGTTCTCTTTCACTACATTAACAGAAAATACTTTTTCTGTCAATGAACTTCCGGATCCAAGGGAGCCTTAACCATGAACATCGCCCGATACATTCTCTCATAACTGGTTCTTGCATGAATACACAGATAGCATTGATAATCACTGATGTACATTGGTAATATACTGCTGTGCCGCATTCTTAGCTACTGCGAAACCCCGTTTCAGGTTTTGTATATTCTAATCTTTCTTATGTATAGATGTTAATGTCTTGAACCAGTAGGCATAACATTCAACATGTCAAACATGCTGAAACGCATTGAAAACACACACACTTAAAAACATTTTTTAAGCAGGCCTTGAAGCTAAATAACAAATGTGGCATAATTTAAAAAAGTTTTAGTCAAAATGAGTGTAACCTTTTACTTCCGACGAACTACTTTGAACTCATTTGAACATCATTCAGAGGAATTAACAAAGTGATGGTGTATTCCTTTTAAAGTTTTCCGAGTTCGCGCAGTTCAAAGTGACGTGAGTGTCTCGAAAATAAGCCAGCTCTCAGTATGATGGATCATAAGAAATACTTCAATCGGTTCCAACCATTAAGAAACATACTACTGCTCTCTTTAGTTTCGTCTACATAAAACACGACACCATGAACACTGCAGTTTTTCTTTAAATTCAGCTCTACCGGCATTAAAAAGTCTACAGCTCTACCGAAATTAAAAAGTCTATTGCACATGTTACATACAAGACAACTAGTCACCAGACGGTAAGAGGAAGCAAGACGTCACTTGTGTGTGCATGGAATAAAGCTTATACCTGGGTTCAATCCGATGTCAGACACACACTTACCTTAACATTTACATTGCATGAGAGGCATAACGCCCGTAGCTACAGACATAGTCGGAAATGGATGCAGAACCGAGAGTGTTCTGAAAAGGTTACGTTTGCGTATAAAATAGATTTTCTGTCAGCGATGAACAACGATCTCTTGTAATACTCATCAAACGCACATGCGCATGCTAATGCACTTGCATGTTTTCTATAGCAATAACGTTTTGGAGTTATACACGTTACAATTTTAATATTCATTATTCCTTTGACTTTCAAATTTTCCAGAACAGAATTCATTTTTCAACTGTGAAATTCCCTGAAGGGTTTTGATTAGCGGCGTTGAAGAACTTTAACCGGATCGCCGATGCCTCGTGAACCCCCCAGACTAGATGTCTAGTCGTTGGTCCCTAAGGGACGGTTTTATTCCGTGCCATGACTTGGGCATGACATTGATCCTGTTTGTTCACTCAAATTTTAATATGTCTTTTCAAGATTGTATCGCTTCTTATACGCAGTTGGCAGTGGAAACTGTCTATCACAATGACGTGAGCAGCACAGAAAAGTGTTTAACAACTGACAAACAAATGTAAGTTGACCAAACTGAACACATCCATTCGGCGCGTGCAACTGCTGACGGAGGGGTGTCAGGTTATATACTGACGTCCAAAAGAAAGTATACCAAATGATTTCAATTATTTTCCCTTACGTCTTTATGCCATTGTTGATTAAAAGGATGCTTTGATTTCGGTGAGTGTAATTTGATTGACATCATCTCAATGAGAAACCTTCAAAATCTTGAAAGGATATCTCCTGTATATCCAACGCATTTGTGAATGTATTCAGTAGTCTCTCAAAATCTTGGTATACTTTCTTTTGGAAGTCAGTATATATATATACGTTGTATTCTGACCTAGTGTACATCTTGTCGCGTTGTTTTAATGGTCATGTGATCTTTCATCAGCATACGTGCCATGTATATTGCTGATTAACCACAGTGCAGCTGAGCGTTTCACAGGCCTCATGAATTGCACGTGCGTGCACCTTCCCAAACTCGTCTGAGCACGCTATTGCGCCAACCGAAAATATTTCGACTTCAGCGCAAACTCAGTTTAACTTTGGCTACCAGCAGTGTTATAGCTCAGCTTTCAGAGTCTAATCAGACTGATCAAGGAACAGAGTATCCATTACTTGATTCAGCATCTACACGAGTGATCAAGCCTCTCGAAATTCTAAACAATAAACATTCAGTGTCTTCATGTCGATGTGCACAGTATCCTGTAGGAGACCTTGACCGATGTTATGGTCTACCGTTGTGAAATACACCTTAATTTATAAATTTTGCCGTTCGCGTTTCTTTCAGTATAAACGGATTACCTTTGTGAAACGTTGTAGAAACAGATTTTATTGGGTATTACCTTATTGAAACCTAAATCTGCCCCTGAGGGGATGGCTGTCCTAACTTGTATATCTATATAACTTAAACAGTATTTGGAATGGAACTGGCACTTCCTGTTTTAATTACATGCAACTCTGTGTTCTCAGAGCCGTGGAATCTTTATTTCATTGAAGCGATGAATTCATCTACTGCCATACAGTTCTTCAACCTCACAGATAAAACGAAATTGTTTTGTCCTATTATTGCATCAAGCATCGTCCTTGTGTGACGAGATTCGTCAGATACGCCCGGACATTCGTCTGGTAAAGAAAGCCCTTGAATTAGTATTTCGATCAAACCCGGAGCTAAAGGCAAGGGTCGTATTAAAACCCATCCTTGAGTTGGTTGCCAATAATTCCTACGCTGGACTGTAACCCATTCGAGCCCGCATGCCTGGCGTTTTCTGAAATACTAGACTGTGTTTGTCCGTCAAAACACGTTAAAGGGACATGATCAGAGTTGCATCTCCAATACTGAAAAAACCCGTTCAAATTCGGTCTGACTACAACATCGATACATCAATTAAATAACGGCGAAATCCTAATGAAAATAATGAACGGCTAACTACATTTTACTCGAGAATTAGTTCTAAATGTTCCCCATTTTGGATACGTCATCGTGTTATGGGTTATAGCTAAAACGGTGACAAGCCACAACGGTAACACGCCAAACTGGGACGACAAACCTGGTGAAAACGGTTTTTAGTTTACGGACAATTCAGTGTAATGATCGAGTGATATATATTTTGTTGTCACCGTTGTGTTTAAAAAGTGTCACCGTTTGGACCAAATATCTATCCCCGTTTCGTCTAATTGTCACCGTTTCGTCCACTCACATGTCACCGTTATAGCGTGTCACCGTTATGGCGTGTCACCGTTTTAGCCAGTTCCATATTTGCTTACCTACCAAAATGCAATGCGGAATCTATTTTTAGGGTTAGACGACAACCAAAAATCCCTGTCTTTATAGCCTCAATTAGTGTGAAAGCTTTGCGTAAAATATGTATAGGGAAAAAATACAGCACGGTAGTATATCACAAGATGAAAAGAAAGACAAGCTCTGAACATAGACTGGCGTACCTGCATCTTTGATCATGTTCCTGTAAAGTGTGTACCATTTATAATGAAATCGTTGCCTAGATATGAGGTTCTCACCTCAATATATTCTCGTCACGCATGTGAAAAATGACCGCACTTATACACAAGATTATAGTAACTATACTAAAGGAATACCAAGGTAACCATACTAAAGGAATACCATGGTAACCATACTAAAGGAATACCAAGGTAACCAGACTAACGTTGAGTTGAAATGATGTTTTACGTTGTAAGCGCAATATTTCAGCCATAAAGCAACGTGATGTGCAAGGTGCACATCGAGCGAAAAGACAGTTCATAAAAGGGATCTATAGAAGGGAAATTGAAAGCAAAAGATCCCCATTTTAGTCACTTGTACGACACACATTGGGTTACTGGGACCCTCTTCTATCTACGTGACACCACATCGCTCCCCACGGAGTAACCAGATTAAAGGAATACCAAGGTAACCAGACTAAAGGAATACCAAGGTAACCAAACTAAAGGAATACCACGGTAACCAGACTAAAGGAATACCAAGGTAACCAAACTAAAGGAATACCAAGGTAACCAGACTAAATGAATACCAAGGTAACCAGATTAAAAAAATACCAAGGGAACCAAACAAAAGGAATCGTTTAGTTTGGTTCTTCTTTTTCGTCCCACAGACAATTTTTCAGATTAAAAGCAGTACATGAGTTCCGTTCAGGAAGAAGACGGCTACAATTTCCGTATCAGGAAAACGTTTATGTTAACTGATCCAAATTTTAGGCCAAGCATGGGCCTACCAGCATCAACTTTATCAAAAGGGTTTATATACATTTTTCTTCATTATTTTTTCAGCAAACCCCTTGTAGTGTTGACT
This sequence comes from Diodora aspera, assembly GCA_031471655.1. NCBI lineage: Eukaryota > Metazoa > Mollusca > Gastropoda > Lepetellida > Fissurellidae > Diodora > Diodora aspera. The sequence continues at coordinate 1,435 of JAUELE010245767.1, read as the reverse complement.
TCGTATATAATACCTGTATTGCTAAGGGTTTGTGGAGACACAATCCAACATAGCAACAGCTACACACTTGTTGGACACATATCTTCAGTTTTTTAGGTCTTAAATTCCTGTTTGATGCTACTGCCACTGGAGATGGATGACTGACAAGCTGGGTTACAAAACCTTTAGGGTCATGTTCATTGCAGGACAAATTTTAAAATAATTTGTAACAACGTAATAATTCTTTCCATTACTGTACCTCATAGAATAGCATTCTTTACCTGATAGAATATGAGTCCAACATCCATTTAAAATGTAAACATTTCCCCAACACTTTTAAAATGTATCAATTTCATTCTCTGCAAACCTGATTGAGTCCAATCGTATTCAAATGCAAGAAAGCACCATACTCATTAAATCAACATTTTTACAATGAAATAAAATCCCTTGTTTGCTACGACCGTGAATAATGGCAGTATGGGTTAATTATAGTCACCGTAACATCAAAATAATTTCCGAAAGCCACAAATCACCCGAGTCCCATAAACAAGACGCCCGATCATCAGCGCAGGAGAATTGCGTTAGAAGAACCTGGAACCCGTCAAACAAGGCCAATGTGCAGACGCCCAGTCTGGGACGCGACGGAATTTTGTTAATGTGGAAAACATTCAAGTGAAATATGTCAATATCTCATACGCTGAAATCCTACTTTTCCCCCGCTTGTGGTGGCAATTAATCTGCTTAGTCACGGTGCCATTAATAACCCGTCTAGATCGAACACATGCACTTAATCTAATCCTTAATTCTGACAGGATATTTTATTTCACTAATGTGGTCAATACTCAAATTACAAAAACACGTGAAATCTTTCGTAATGTTCGTGAAAAAACAAGTCGCGCTGTGTGGCGTAATGCATTATTAAAGCAATGACGAGAAGGAATGAAAAGGTTTTTTGAAGAATTCAAGCGTGTGTATGTTTATAATATTGAGGTCTCAGTTGTGAAATTGTAATAAGACCGATAAACACGCATGTCGATATGGTCAAAAGTTTGGCGGGCATGTCGCTTCGTTTTAGTAAACTATGAGATCTGAGAACGTCCAGTCTGTTGCGCGTTATTTGCTTTTTCTCAACTGATAAACTTGTTGAGTAAAAACGTTGAATAATCCTTGACTTCTGCACATCGATGCGGTGAATTCGTTTCCTCCCCCACCATCCCTCGACTAGTTGTGGATTCCATGCTAAAGTATTCACAAGTTCCAGAATCAAATTAAATCTTACTGGCGTGTGACAAGTTATTTGTGTTCGAAATGTTTGCATTAACAAACTGAACAAGACAAAATAGATCAACAGCTGGACATATAGACATCCTAAATAGGCCAAAACTATACTGACGTCCAAAAGAAAGTATACCAAGATTTTGAGAGACTACTGAATAAATTCACAAATGCGTTGGAT
>JAUELE010245756.1:0-11121 GCA_031471655.1 Diodora aspera | reverse complement strand
GTCATCAAATGGGGGATAATATGGAATAATGTGGCGGCATTGCTCTTGATGCTTGCTTCGTTGTACATTGTTACGAGTAGCAGGTCAGTTGGTAGAGTGTTCACCTTGCATGATATAGGTGTTTGGGTTTGAATTCTACAGTCTGGAGGAGGGTTTGTGGTGTACTGAGAGGCTGATGGATTCAGATACAACCCTGGAATGAAGTATCATCCTTGTTTTCCAAGTGCAAATTTAAGACTAAAGAAATATAGTTCGGATTGACCAGGTTCATATGAGGTCCCTGACATTGAAAATGCAGAACAGAAATCCTAGAAAGACCTGGAAATTTAAGATCCCAAATAAAATCTATATTTTTATTTGTTTCTCCAGACTGTCATATAGCAAAGTTGAAAATGCAGAAAAAAGTCCCAGAAAAGTCCATGAAATCGTCTGTCTCAACATTATACAAACCTGATTGAGTTATTTGTCTAGTTTGACTGAATGTGGTTTCAGCAGAATACAGTGAACAAATTCTCACTCACTCCTACCTGAATTATTCCTTCTATTATCACTCATTCATTCCTTTCCTTATTCATTCACTGACTCATGTACTCTCTCACTCCCCCACTCGTGGTGAAGGGGTCACTCTCATTCAGGCTAATAGTACCCAGGGTACAATTTCACAAGCCCTACACCCTTTTGGTCAAAGTGTATAAGGTAGTACCCTAACCAAGAGTGACCCAATCTGTCCACTCATTCACTCACTAATGTCATCACCGAAGTCAGTTAGTCATTGTACAATTGACCAAACCCTGACTGACTCCTACGTGACTAATTCACTCGCTTGCTCATGACTGATGTACAATTCCTAATTGAATGTGATGTCATCAATAAAATTTAACATCTGATATACTGGAGGTTGCCGGCTCATACACCTGAATCAACTTGCCAGCTCGCACACCTGGATCAACTTGCAACAATTTATCAGTTTCTGTCATACTTCATTAATGTCTCCGGCATTTGTCCCCATCACAACAATTTAAAAAACATTCCATCCATTGAGTCGGCTAGTTCTGTGTGATTGACAACAGCAGCCATAAATGATAGCCCTAAAATAGCAAGAAAAAAATTGTTATGTGAACTTTAGTGTGTCAACTCACTCATTTACCATTCTGTGTGTCAACTCTTTCGGTCCACCTTTCAATTGCCCAATCACTGGCTTATTCCTCCACTTCGGGGAGAGAGCTTAATGTTTAACATGCACACTCCAGATATACTGATTTGGCGCACAGGGGTATATATGTTGTAAAGGGAGGGTGAGAGTGTTAGTATTTTGGCCCCATGTAAAAGGAGAGAGTTGGGAAGGAGGTTTGTGATTGTTAGTGAATACAGGTGTTATTGTAGGGTAAGAGAGAAAGGAGAAGTAATTGTATTTTGTTTTGCCTTTTTCTTATATCTTAGTTTATTTTATTGTTTTCGTTTAAATTTTTTTAATTATTTAAAACATTTTTTAATGAAAATAATAATATGGTTCCCACAGCTACATACCAATCCACTCACTCACTCACTAACTTACTCCACTTATCCACTCACTCGCACACTCATTCACTCACTCACTTGCTTAGACACTCACTGATATAAATTTACATCACTCACTCACTCACCAACTCGTCAACTCTCCCTCATTCCTCTTACTTATCTGCCTGTTTGTTGAATTACTCAATTCACTCATCTATCTACACATTTACTCATTTTCTTTCCTCCTTCTCTCTTAACTTATTTCTCTTTTCTGTCCTCTGTCACATAATCATTTACCATTCTCTCCATCACTTCTGTCCATTCCTTTCTCTATCTAATTCACCTTAATCCTTCCTTCCTGTCTGCCTTTCTTCCATCACTCCCTATCAGTTTCTCTCTCCATCTGACTTGCTCACATTCCTTCCTTTTTCATTCCTTCCCTCCATCATTACCTCTGCAACACTCTCATTCCTTTTCTCCTTTTCCTTTCCACCTTTCTTTCTCTCTTTTCCTCCATCAATCCCATATCTTTCCATCCTCACTCATCCATTGGGTCACCTAGTTCTAGACCAATGAATGCAGCAGGCAAAAATCGTAATCACAACATCGTGAAAAAAGAAACTGTTATGCAGAGGTATTTCCCGGAGGGTCCGTGTTCATTTCAGTGTCATTGTGCAAGTCGAGACAATTTTCTGATTTCCTCCTGAACATTCTTGTATTCTACGCCAATCATCTAAGTGTCAGCTTGAATGAGACGAGTGACAGGCTCTCGCGCGCCCCGTTTTACCCCGACAGGAAGTGCTAGAAATGGGATCATGCCCATTGTATTTTCTCCACACTTTCCATTGATTTTCAATGAAGAACATTAAGTCATTCATTTTAATGGTGCCCGCAGTTGTCGGGCTTCCGCACAGAGGTGCTCAGTCACAGAGTACGTTCTCTACCTGTCGGATGGCATCATGAATCCGAGGTGACCTGCACTAGTCAATGCCTATAAATATCCATTCATTTTATAACAATTTTCTCAAATATATCCCGTTTTAATCTTCAATAAAACAAGTTTGGATGAGTGAGAGAGTGAGTGACTAATGTTCCCCAGCTGCCCTTACTCAATAGTTTCATCATTTCGAAAATAAAAATCATTGAAGTATTAAAACAAAAACATTGTATTTATGTGATTTCAGTTCTCTTGGATAAAATATTCTGACAATAGTTGAAAAAAATTCAATCGTATTGCAAGGAAGGAAAACTTGCACTGTCATTAATTTCATGTTTGAAAAGAAGCAATGGATTCTGGGTAATGTCCTTCATCATTCTGACAAGGGCGCTAAACATGTAGATGTCTTTTTTGAGAATCTGTGTCATTCATCATCTAGGAATCGCAAGGACAGAGTAACACATTTCCATTTCCATTTTTGTTTGCTGGTGGTAGTTCATGCACATGAAGTTGTAAACGTTTGCGGACTTCCACAAGCTTTTGCTGAAGAGGGTGAGTGATTTGGGGATTTACATGTTTTTCGGCAATCTTTCCGTCATATCACCACAGTCTCACCAACATCACATCGGTGTCAAGGCTCCTGTCTCTCCGGGATGAAAGAGAGGTGCCAGGGTGGGACCCGAACTACAACCACCAAGGGTGGCAGATTGCTGGGCTGATTCGCTAACCACTGTGCCATCCCACACTGTTGTACAAAGTTTGACTGAAAGACTTACATTAATTACCATGAATTACCTCAGATATGCATAAAACAGTGGAAATACAGTTTCAATTTTATATTTAAAAATTTTTCAAACACACTATATGCATATATGGTAACTTCTAACCATGTCACAATTTGTGGAAATGGCAGCCCTATCAAGAAGCGTAAACTGATTGGTTTAGTCGTTATTGGTAATATATATGATACCATTCGAGTCGTAAAATAATTACTTCCTGTCAACATGGATATCAATAACTGTGGTATGAGTGATGGTCGTGTGTGAAAGGGGATATATTGTTTCCCCCTTCAGGTTCCTGTTACTCTGTATCTAGCCTCATTCATTTACCAGTAAGTCATCTATCAGGAGAGGCACAGCGAGCATATCAGCCCCCTGCGGTCAGTATCATGTCCAGTGATTAATCTGAGAAATAAGAACTGACCACAGATGGACATGACCACTCCCAAGGGAGTATATTTCATAGGGGATATAAACACCCTCATGGGTTTTAGAGGTCCAATGTTCCACAGAACATAATCTTATAAACCAGTGCTTGTCATTAACTGGGAATCTGTTGTCCACGTTTCTATTAAGAACCCAGGGTAGCACACTGACCTAGCTGCCAGGTTCTGTGTTTAAATCCTGTCTAGATTATATTTCAGTCTGGTTCGACAACGTTAAATGTCTTCATAGACCCTTGCGCATATATATTTCCACATTTAACTGACAAATGTTTTTTCTGCTCGACTTTTATTGATTGTGAATTCGTTTGTAATTTTAGAAATTCGGTTTTTGAACTAAACAAGGAAAGAGCCGTGCCCCTATTGTTCAGTCTCCCGTTCAGAGTTTTTAAAAAATACTACACGCATGATGCGTTGACAACGTTAAACGTCTTTGTAGACACTTGCGCATATATATCTCCATATTTAACTGACAAATGTTTTTTCTGCTTGACTTTTGTTGATTGTGAAGTCGTTTGTAATCATAGAAATTCAGCGTTTGAACTAAACAAGGAAAGAGCCGCGCCTCTATTGTTCAGTCTCCCGTTCAGACTTTTATTAAAATCCTGCACGCATGATACACTGTTGGATTGAAAATGATTCTGTAATATCAAAAGACAATAGGGTACTCTCGACGGAGGTGTGTATCAAGGTGTGGAGGATGTATTTGTAAAGACAAGGCATTGAATTATGGAAACTCACCAGGTTAGTCCACTGATTGAGAACAATTCATTGATTTGAGTGCAGTTATATCCGAAACTTGCACCTGGACAGAACCTATTGTTGGTTAAATGTTGATATAGGCTAAGAGGTCTAGGAAGATGTTTAACTTGTTGAACTAATTTCAGTCAATTTCTACCACGAAGCAGAGGTGTCACAGGTTGTCATGGTCATATAGCTGGCTAATTGCTGAAACCCACATTAAATCCGAAATCCTTAATTTAGAACATTCCCAAGTGACTCCATGCTTTTAATGAAATGACGATCTATTGCCTTCACTTTATTTAATTTCAGTTTGATCTCCTGTTAACTTCATTGTGTTAGAGCTGAAACATTGCAATACCAATGTAAAACATTAGTCCAAACGCAAAAATCAGCACAAGGAAAATTTGGTTAGCCATTGGTGCAGTAATCAATGTTGACCCAAGTTTTAACAAAATTGTGCCTGACCATAACTTACTGATTGCTCCATTTTGATAATTCCCAATCTTGATGTAGATATGTTTCTGATGGAGACTGTTAAATATCTCTGGATGTACGATTGTTAATTAATAGTTTCAGGAGTCTAGACCAGCCTTTCCCTGACATGGTTTTCTAGTAGATTGGCGGGTCGCAGGCCCAGCATTACAATAATCACCAGTCGATACTGCACTCTACCGACTTTGCTGCCCGCCAACTTAATTAGCCGTTTTGCTGACTATCTAGGATGATAATGTTATAACAGGATTTGGGAAACTTTCCAAGAGTAGTTTTTCATGAACATGTAAATCCTTAAACATTGTCCGGAATAGTCTCTATAGCTGTGCTTGTCATGAAAAATGAAAAAGTTAAGCAAAGTTGGATGGGTGCCAAAAACCCTGTATAGCTTTCAGGCTTTTAAGGCCTTGCCCAGACTGAAATTATGGCTATGTCTGACATTACCACAGGTGGTTGTATTCTTAAATTGGTTCATTCCACCAGCTGAAATAGGGTGCCCAGCAGGAAGTAATGGCAAAGTGGTGTTAACCTTTTGCTGCCTTGTTGGCATTTATGTTTATATGTTTCCTCGGGAAGTTGAAAAATACTGTGACAACACTGTCTGTTCTCCCGAGACTTTTTTCGAGATCCTTAGGCTACAGATTGCTTAAATTCTTTTAAGTTTCATTGAAAAGCAAGTGGGAAGAAAGTGTTTCTTATCTAGGGATACATTTTCTGTACTACTATGTCACAGGTAAGCAGTTTAATTAATTAAGATGAATATCATATTTCTATGCATTTACTATAAAATCTGTTTTCCCTCTTTTTGAAGAGTTGAAAGTACTGACCTTAAAAATATTCATATCAAATAACAAAGAGAAAATCTAAGCTTTAATAAATTTGTTGGCTGAAAATAGTTATCAAATTTCAGGCCATGATAAATTAGCTTTCTGTGTATCTTTCACAAGTAGGCAATAAATGGGAATTCAAAGAATCTTTGTTACAAGGCACAAAGGTTTGTATTTTCATTGCATTGAAACCAGTATATTTCTTCAGTTCAGTTCTTCATTTGCCTCTGCAATTCAGTCAAAAGGGATTGGGTAGTATTGAAAGTGATTTTCTGTGGATTTGAAGTGTGATGTAATAGGAAATTGAATCTCAGGCCGAGAAATTGTCTTCTGGTGTCACAAGATGGTGATTCTCGCTGGACTTTTGCTGTAATTAGCTGGAATTCCTCACCGTGGATTAATATTTGGCATTGTTGGGAAAAGCTTTATTAAGCTGCATGTAAACATGAGATAATAGTGCAATTGGGATTTGGCGGAGGAATCGAAAGATTGGGACTTTTTTTTTAATCAGACAAAGCTTGTTGATGGTGTACATAGACAGATGTCAAATCGGCTACCGTCATCGTCTGGTCATTTAGGGTTCACTGATTGAAAGATTGTGATTGGGAGAAGGTTCACAATGTTTAGTTTGGCAACATGCGAGTTGATTGCCGTGTGCTCATTACCGAAATTTGGGTTTTAATCTCTGGAATTGTGGGAATGACATGCTGAAGCCGCGTGCTAAATTAAGACCCCATCGGAATGTCTCATTGGCATGCGTCCCCTCAACAATTTATAACCGAAAATTCTCCTCCTTTATGCACTCAAGGCGAATTGTCTTTGTTCCTTCAGGGTAGAAGCCATTACAGTTCAGCAGCAAATGGCCAAGGCGAAACCGTTGGCTGAAACAATATAATTCGTTCATAAATTAAAGACAATTTTTTTCGGTGTGTTGGGTGGAAGAATGCGAGACCTTTTGAATAAATTTGACTGAAGATGATTGGGCCAGAGTGCTATTGTTTCGCATCCCTTCACATTACTTGAGTGGCCAGAAGAATTGATGCCACTAGATGGCAGCAGTGTCCTTGACGTAACATTTCCATGACCAGTGGGCATAATTCCGATGAAAATTTGAATGGGGATGATTAGGCGAGATTAGATTTATGTGCACTTTTAAATTCCTAGAAAATGAAGGATGAGTGATAATGGCGAGATATTGTCTGCAATTTCACTTAATGCGGCGTCTGTGTTTGCAGTAGCCGTATTAAGACGCCAAGGAAGAAATAATCATAATAAAGTGAAATCTGGCAATTAAATTCTGTCATCTTATAACTTGCATGAATCATGCCGTTTCAACAATTTAAAGACCCCAGACGTAATCAGTTGACATTCTTATGGTGGTTGGTTAAAAAATGTGAAATGTTTTGGAATGCGGACCCAGCTGTGGCCAATTCTTTGAATAATCCGTGATGTCACAATGAGGTTTATCAGCGAACTGACACTCTTAAACAATGAACAAAGAAACGGGAGAATTTTTCTTTCTTTTTTTTTGAATTCATCTTCACCAATTTGATATTTGTCCTCAACAATACTCGAAATGGGAATTCTCTGCCAGTGTTTCAAATAAAGTCAAATTTCGTTACATTAAATTTAAGCCTTTGGAAGGGCCTTAGCAAATATAATTATTTTCAGTTCAAAATTGAGATTTAATTTGAAACAGATGGAAAGTTTTGGTCCAAAGTTTGACCCTTTGTGGGATGGGGCAGTTCCACAAAGATTGCAGTATTGTTCTTGAAAACAGTGTTAAAGAGCACATTTAAAATGTTTGGTTTCTAACTTAGTTCCAGAACCTTTGTTCCTTACTTATTATAATTTGTCTTGAAGAAAGTGCAGTTGGTAAGAAATCTGTTGTTGTATAACATAGGGTTGCTCCTGGTTCAAATTCTAGATTAGTCAAAGTGATGGTTACCATTTTGGCTTGTAATATCATTACAAAACTTGTTCTAACAGTTAAACTTTTTGAAAAACATTAATAGAACACAACACAATCTTTTGTGCATTTGAAAGTGTTTTAAACAAAATACAATTAAATATAGTGCTCCATCTTGGTGAAACATCACATTCAGTTGTATATTGGTATATATTTAATAAATAGGATACAATTAATGAATAGAATACAATTCCTAAATAGTGAACAATGTTCCAGCTCAGTAAAACAACAAGTTCTACTGTATCTTGCAAGTATTCAATAAACAAAATACTGTTAATAATTGCAATACAATTCTTCTTATAGTTGAACCACAAATTCTGTTGTATCTCAATAAGCATTTAATTAAAACCTTTACATACAGTAATGTAAATACAATTCACTGAGAAGCCAGTGTTTGCTGAGAGAGCTGTGTTGGTCGTGGCCAGGAGAAGAGCATGGGGACAATAGAATAGATTGATTTTATCGGCTGTGTTGGACTGATGCTGTGTTAGCAGAGATGCCAGGAACTGGATTGATGAGCATATAGTGGCTCTTAGATGTTGCTTACAGCTCTGATTGCTTGTCAAAGCTATGGTGGATGCTGGCACTGTCCTGCATCTGTCATGAAACAGCTCTCTGAGTATTCTGGATTTGAGGCATTTAGTTATAATGAAGTTGATTATTATGATGATGGTTTTAATGACAGTGGTTATTGTAGGATAAGGTGATGATTGAGAACAAGGTGATGATTGTGATGATGACAGTGGTTATTGTAGGATAAGGTGATGATTGTGATGATGACAGTGGTCTATTGTAGGATAAGGTGATGGTTGAGAACAAGGTGATGATTGTGATGATGACAGTGGTTATTGTAGGATAAGGTGATGGTTGAGAACAAGGTGATGATTGTGATGATGACAGTGGTGTATTGTAGGATAAGGTGATGGTTGAGAACAAGGTGATGATTGTGATGATGACAGTGTTTATTGTAGGATAAGGTGATGGTTGAGAACAAGGTGATGATAATGATCATGGTGATGACTACTACTGCTACTACAATAATATTAATAATAATATTATTAATAATTATAATAATAATAATGATGATAATAATGATTGGGTGGTTCGACTTGGCAGCTTTTCTTGGGAGCCAGTCCCGTTCCCTGTCTGAGTTGCGTGTAGAGGGGGCTAGTGTACCTGAGCTCATGATGATCTCTCGGGGAGTGACTGTGCCAGCACCACCCAAATCTCCTCTGCTGCATATTTATATTTTTAGTCTAATAATAATAATAATAATAATAATAATCATAATAATCATAATAAAGTCCCAGTAACCCAGGAATAAGGTGCCTTGACTTTTCTTTCTGCTGATATCTTCAATGAACTGTTTTCCCCTCAGTGTGCACCTTGCACATTATGCTGCATTATGACTAAAATATTGCCCTTGCAACGTAAAACATAATCTTAAAGAATAAGAAGAGCTTTTCAACATTTGGTTTTCAACATTTTCAGATGTATGTTTCAGTTTTTGCTGTGTTTAGCTGGACAGCTTGAGCTATTTGTTCTCTAGATTGTATTTAGAACAAAGAAAGTTAGCTTTTCAGGACTCCCAAGTTCAGACTTTTGTCAAGACCATAAGTCAAGGCATACAACACTCCTCTGCTTGGGCCTGCCTCAGGCAAAGTTTGCCTTGGATTTTACATGTATCTTAAGCAATTGTTAATGATCTTGAAACCAGGCTCCCCTCTGTTCGTCATAACCCCCCCCACCCCCACCCCTCTCTTGTGGCCAGTGATATATACATAGTATAGTGGAGTTTCAGAAATGGCAAATGCAGATCAGAGAGGGCTAGGCTTTTAATACAGAGGTTGGTTTATTTGATTTGCTGATCCCAACCCTAAGGACTAATGCCCACAGACATTTGTTCCATTGCATGAAATGTTGAAACAATGGACATTCATCTTGTTCAGTGGTTGCCAGCCACAAGAGTGGACATCATATTAATTGTCTCCGGCCATCGTTAAGAGGACTGGCAATCTATAATGTTTGCCCATTAAATGCAAGGAAATCTGACCAAGCTCTGGACACTCAATAATCTGGTCAACATTACTACACAGTATCAGGAAGATTATTACAAGATCAGGAGCCCCGTACAAGCATGAGGCTTAAATTGTTAATTTCACCAGAATGCTTTCTGAACTATTGATTTAACATGGTTAAATATTGGAAACCCCCAACTTCATAAATCTTTTCGGACATGCCTGATAGTGAAATTTGATGACAGCTAAACAAAGGTGATGAATTAGCATAGGGAAGCATGGTTGATGACAGCGGCCATTTGTAATCTAACTCAAGGTTTGGTTTGATGTCTTGAAAGACAATCTCTGAACCGTAAAACAAAAAGGACGGAACGTGTCCTGTGGTCGGTGACATAGCTTAGTAATGTCCGAAATATTGATGTCCATTGTCCAAGCCAGCTGCCAGATGGGTTGAGGTCATTGTGTATTGACCTTTTGCTGGACAGGGGTCAGGACGAGCTCTTCGGAGTCCATTCGACCCTCGCTTGATTAGAATGTTGGTCCACTCGGTGTACAGCTGATTACTGGGTGTAATGGGCTTGATTAGGGAATTAGAAATGTATTGCCTGTCGGAAGTGCATCAACAGGAAACTGGGAACGCCTCTCAGCATGCTGTCGGTGGTTTAAAGACTTGGGGGAATTCCTGAAAGTTTCCTGTCATAATGATGTATTCTTCTCACGGCAACATTCCCGATTTGCTTTAAAAACAGGTTGGAAAGAAAACATCGAAAATGAACGCCTTCATTTTGTAATCTTCCTTCATTGAATAAAATGGATACGGTCATGTGAAGATGTGAACAATAGTAGTTATGTGGAAGTAACCAATTTGTTACAGGTGGATTAAAATTCAGAATTCTGAACTTTATGCATTATTCCACCAAAAAAATTGGGAACAGATTTTTTCCGCCAAAAAGGAGTGTTATTTTCTCTGTCTGATGGCAGTTGATGGATCTAGCAATCGAGTTGCATCATGTGTAGTGGGGAATTCTCGTAACCTCATTTCCAGAGAATCACCAAAGCAATCAAGCAAAATTGGATCGACACATCCATTTTATAATGAAAGATATCCCATAATGCAGCAGTCATTGTCATGAGCCGAGGTCTGGCTGTGATCTGAATGACATAATTCTTCCACTGTTATCGAGAGTTTTATAATATGACTTGAGAGACGGCAGGCAAAACACAGAAATTACTTATGTGCAATCTAATATGTCCAAATGAAAATATACTGATGGAAATAAATAAGGGCATGTAGTACATATGAGGTATTTATTTCACTGACAATGCATTCTGAACATTTCACATAGATCAGTCGGCCTTCTATGACATAAGAGTCTTGGGTTTGATTCCTGCTTGGGGGGGGGGGGGGGGGGGGG
>JAUELE010245755.1:0-19690 GCA_031471655.1 Diodora aspera | reverse complement strand
CCTAACTTGTTGCTGAAACTCTCCAACACTGATGTTCTTTGGATGCCACCTCTGTGTTACTGAACCAAATCCAACCGAACTCAAGATGGCTGAAAAAACAAAACCACACTATTTGAGTGAACAGCTACATCAACATCACAATGTCAGTGCAAGTACCATATCTTAAAATAACGATTGCTTTAATAAACTGAAATACCATGAGGATAAGAAAACATAAATTAAGTGGTAAAAAAATAAAAATCTAGTTGCCACACCTTCCAAAATGAAAATTAATACCAAGATCTCTTGGTGCAAAGTCAATGTCCCGTGAATATTCCACAAAGAGAAGATACTAACAGGGAAGTCCAATGACACAAGCAATTACTTGTATTAATCAAATACAGCTACCCATACCAGAGTGACAAACTTCGATGTGAAACACTTTAGCCTTTGTGTACAAGGCTCAAACTAAAAAAACATGTCTTTTTAATAACTTGGACCACAGACTTGCAAAAGCAATTCACCATCCTCCACAATCAACCAACTTTTGTAAGTGAGCTCGAATGGTACAAAAATGTATTTGTTTGCATTTATAACCCAGTTTATTTTACCATTTTATCTTATTACCTCCTTGCTCAGTCATCTTTTCCCCACTGTGAGGAAATAATTTTCAGAAAATAGAGGGAAAACATATTCTTCTCAACACACCTTTCAAACCTTTTGGACATCTCTGGTAAGTATCAACTAAAAACTCTATATCATACGCCTTCAAACTGTTTGCATACAAGATGCAACTGGAGAAGATTGTCTCATCACACCAAGTTTGTAAACAGTAGAACCAAGAGACTGTTCACAATCATGAGCATAATTTAATGCATGCAGTCCAACAATTACTCATGTAGTTTGAAGACTATTCTTGCACTTGAATCACTGTGCATGCAATCCAACAATTGCACATATAGTTTATAGACTACATGTATGTAGCATAATCAAATGCATGCACTCCAACTACATGTATTACAGGTGTAGTTTGAAGACTATTCTTGCACTTGAATCACTGTGCATGCAATCCAGCCATTACACATAGTTTATAGACCATTTATGCAGCATAATCTAATGCATGCAGTCCAACTACATGTATTATAGGTGCAGTTTGAAGACTATTCTTGCACTTGAATCACCGTGCATGCAATCCAACCATTACACATATAGCTTATAGACTATTTATGTAGCATAATCTAATGCACGCAGTCCAACTGCTTGTATTACAGGTTTAGTTTGAAGACTATTCTTGCACTTGAATCACTATGCATGCAATCCAATCATCACCCAAGTAGTTTGAAGACTTATTTATGTAGCGTAATTAAATGCATGCACTGCAACCGTTACAGATACATGTATTTCAACCACCATTCACATAGCCAAGCTGTTTGCAGTTTAACCTCAATGCATCATGCTTCTTAATAACTATGCATGAATACAACCAAATCACATGTATGCAGAGTATAAAATGTCCATGACATTAAATTACTAACCCAATCACACTGCCTCCATCATATGAAGCAACGCGTCATCATGTCAATGATGTAACCAAAGAGTAAAATAAGATGGGTCTGCTTCAGAAGTGATGAAACATACATCTCCTTGCACAATGAAGTCACAAAGACTATATACTATTTACACAAAGACTATATACTGGCGGTCACATGTTCCCTTGAGAGAGAAGGAAAACGGTACACCTCTTTCGATGTCTGACTAGACCACGGCTGTACACATAACGTTTTCCACACACACAGTCATAGGACAGGTTGTTGTGTGCAGACATGACATGCTGCTTGCAATCATTGAGTTTTGTGAACACTTGACCGCATGTGTCACATTGGTGATATGCTCTAGCACCTTCAGAAGGAAACTTGAATATTCTTGGGAGCGAGACAGAGTTTGTCCGACTAGAAGAAGCAAAATGGTGTTTCACACCGATGTTGTCGTCTGCAAACAAAAGAAGAAAAATGAAAGAAAAGGGAATGTTGAAAATTAATGAGAATTTCTTTCTGTATAACCTTCCTGCAAACACAGAAACAGAAAACATGTTCTGCATAATCTTGTAGCGTCTATTGCTGTAGACACACACAACAACTCTTTTAGGTGCTGGCTTAAGAACACAACTGTAATAGTTTGAAGAATATTTTGACTTTGTTTCTCTCAAAGTCCAATCGTGCAGAGTGAAGGTTTATTCAATATTACAGTTGAATATAACGAGTTGAAAATTATGTCCCACGTTAAATCTGAAGAAAGAAGACAAAGCAGCAACTTCCATTATTTAAAATGTGTTTTGCCAAAAAGCTCTTCACTATAATATTTGAGCTTTACATCTTTTTCCTTCAGATTAATCACAGAGACATCACCTTCCCCATTACCTACTCCTGATCACACTTGAATAACCCCGCCCCACAAGGATCTCTGCAACCGCTCAACCAATGAACTACATAGTTGGCACATGTTCGTAGTATCATCATGACAACTCTTTACTCCTGATGACAAATGACGACCCTACATATCCTTGATGACAACAAATGACACCTCTATGTATATCCTTGTTGAAATGTGAACGTATAGCTAATTTCCTTCGATAGAAATCAAATCAAGAAAAACTCACCATAACATCTTTATCTTTGTGTTCTGTCAAAAACATGTGAAGGGTGGGACAAAAATATATGTACAAGGAAAGTAGTCAGTGAGATACCTGTAGGGGTTGAGGAGGTAAAGCCTTGTTGGAGTAACGTCTACCAGAAATGTTTTGCCCCTGATTACTACTATTAATATGTATAGGCAATGCATACGTATGGGCCAACAAAATAGAAGATGATTAAGTCTTTATTTCTATTACTCAGTCAGTGAGTCAAGCATTGTCTTCGAAATAGATAGCATCGATAATCTGAAACCTGCTTCATAACAAGAACGAGTATTCAATTATGAGATAAAGATAATCAAAGTGGTTTCACGCTGGAAGCTTGAACACCACTAATTACTTACAACCGAGCACCTTATCTTCATTCTATCATTATTACTTAAAATTTACTTTCTGAATAGCACTCTCTGATGACGTGCAACACACCCTGGTTTTACAGTCTGCACTGCGGTAACTGTGATGTCATCATGACGTTTTCATGATGTCACTTACTACATGAGTGATGGATCTGTGCATGCCTACTGATTACCAAAGTAATATTTCATAACGACTGTTTTTCAATTTTGAGATATGACAACGAATTTGTAATAGAAGCAGCGATTATTGCACATTGGATCACTTCTAAATTGTCAGTCAGGATCTGGCAAACCAGAATGTTCTGGTAGAATATCATTTAATAGTAGCATGCCTGTCGAGTGAGTCTGTATTCCCCTTGGTCAGTTGACTGTCATTCAGCCGGAAAACAGCATTTGCTGTGGGGTATAGCTGAAAAACTGCTTAAAACTCCATTAACCCCAGTGTAACATGTCAGAACAGAACTCCAGCTAGTTTTGGGAAAGAAATGTCAAAGTAACCTTATTCAATGTTCACCTTCCTTGAGCTGAGAAATGGGCAAGTGATGTGTTGGCATTTTACTTGTTGACCCTTCAGGCCGCTTTGTTGTACTTTTGTTTACGTTCTTGTCATGTAGCTGAACATTTTCTGAATTGTAAATCTTCCCAGTAAACTGGGTTCAATGCTCTACATGGATCTAACCCACATCTGCACTTGACGTTGAACAAGTGAAAAAAGAACAAACATTTTACAAAATATTGTTTATTTATGTAAGAAATGCATCATGTTTTACTTAACATACTAATCTACACAAACAAAAATATGAAAATGAAAAAGTTTTCCAAGACTGAGTGAGTGAAAGTAATTTTGGATTCAACATGTCAGCTACATCAAGTTTATGTCAGAGGTCAATCTCTGGGCTGAAAGAGAGGTACCTGGATGGGATTCAAACTCACAAGCATCAAGCCAGGCAGAATACTGGACCCAATAACCACTGTGCTTTCCCGCAACCCCGGGTTTCCAAGAATTTCCGTCAGCTATCAGTCTTCGCGAATAGTTTTCTTCATCCACAGGACATTCGGTCCTACATGTTCGAAGTTTGTGTCTGACCGGAAGGCAATTCTCAGGACCGAATATTGATACAGCACTAAACTCCTCATGGTAGACATATAGGTAGTCTGTCTTCCAGACCCTAGAATCTTCCTTTCATGATTATTTTATCAAACGAGCGGTGAATAGTTAAAGTTGTATCAAAATTCGACAAATATGTCATAATTATCTCGACCCCCAGCACCGGACATTCGGTCCTACAGATTGAGACATTCTGTTGGACCAGAGACAATTTTACCAGATTTGTCCACCGATCAGACGTTATTCGTGAAGCCTAAACTATACAAAGAGTTCAAGATCAGCACACATTCAGAACAGTTTCCTGCTATGACGAGATTTTTGACCCCCTAAAATTGTGAACTTTCCCAGAACATGAGAATTAAAGAAAGAAGAAAACAAAATCAAACTCATTATGTGGTACAAGAAACCAATGATCTTTCTCCATAACATACATATTATACAGTAACCCTCAAATGAAATAAGAAACTTGAAGATTTCAGTACAGTATAAAGTAACTCAAAATGAAAACCAAGTCATTGTTCGCTATGATATTTGCAGCGCTGATGTTTCGCCACCAGACAACTCTTGTCTAGACCTGGAGTCAAGGCTTAGGGAACTGAAACTTGTCTTTCTTTATGATAACCTCTCAAAGGCACAATTAGGAGAGGAAATTTATTGACTCTTATACTCAAGCAATTGTAAAGTCTCAGAATCTTGGCAAAAGTCTAAATATTCTTGGATAATATTTCTACACTTAATTCGTTCTGGACCGGTAAACTAGGATGATGATCTGAACAATGTTTCACAGTATAATCTTGCACTGAAGAAACAAGTTAACTTTTCCTCAAAAACCTGGGATTTGTCAACAAGACACATGTGTTATGCATCTGTTATGCTTCACAAATCACATCACCAAGTCTTCTATCATGACACATCTGTTCTGACATCGTTGGCCAAACACAGGCTTCCAGATGGAGAAATAAACAGAAACAGGTGGGTTGGATGACTGCTTCCTATGGTTGAAATGAATGTGACTTAAACAATCTTTTAACCGTATCACCATGAAAATGTCCATGTCAGTTTAATGTCAGGAGTCTATCTCTGGACTGAAGATGGGTTGACAGGGCAGGAACTCATCACCTCCCAGGTCGACGTTTACCACCATGCTGTCCTGAGCATCTCTCATCTGTACAATTCTTAAATATTCCCTTCATTTTGTCCTTGGCAGCTGAGCATTCTGAGGTGTCTGTTCAGGTTCCGCTTATACTTATAAGATCTCCCACAGACAGGACAAGGGTAGAGTGTGTGATCATCAGCAAGCATCATGCGTTCGTTCCCTCTCCATTCTGTGAAGGTCTGCCTAAAGGTATGACCATGATGAAACGGTTCTGCCAGAGGTCTAGAACTCATCTGATCATAGGAAGGAGGAGCGTGTCCCCTCATTGCTGAAGGAGCGCTAAACTGGATCTTCTCTGATGACCCTGAAGGAACAAACACAGAATTTCAGACAACCATATCTTGATGTTACATTAAAGAAGACTTTCCTGTTGAATCACCATCAGACATCATCAAATAAATCATATGTGATAGAGTGATTCATGAACTTAGAATGTTCAATAAACCCTCCTGTGCATATGGTCAACATGTAGACAGTTTTTGCCTAGAGTGCTTATCTTGCTCTTGAGCTCTATACTCAGCTGTTTACGTTCCTTCACAAGTTCACACCCCTTGTGGCACTGCAGCCCTGCGTCAAATGCCTGCGCAGAGTTCGGTGATAGCGGTAGACTTTGCCACACTGACATGCATACATCACATTCTCATGGACTGACTGCATGTGTATCTTCTTGTTGCACAACTGTGTGAACATCTTCCCACAAAGCTCACACTGAAGAGGATCCTCAGGTTCTCTGTGACCTTGAGCTGACCCTTTTTGACTTAGGGGGAAGGAAAGACGATACTGAGAGGACACTTCTTGTGATTCCCAAATATTTGAAAGTGAATCATCATACATGTTCTTGTGTCTGACCAATGCATGTCTGTTCTCTGAAAGGGAGAAAACAACAGGTTTGAATGCCTTCCATGAACGGAAACCCCGCATCAAATCTTCAACACAAATTTTCTGTACCCTAAAAATATTAAAATACATGCAGTAAATGTCCACCATTTAGAATTCCAAAGCTTCTTTGAAACTTCCATTCTGTCAATGATCAAGTAAAATCCAAAGTCAACTGTTCAACAGTACCACTGTCAGTACCTTACTGATGCAACTATCCAATCAATTTAAGTATAAACATCAATACAGTACAGTACATTAAATATCATTATCAATATTTTTCTTATCAGCATCAACATCTTACTCATCAGTAAAATAATTACAAATACCTTACTTATCAGCACCAATACCTCACTTAACAGTACATTCATTATCAAAACTTATTAGCATCAATATGTTGTCAGTGCTGTACGTTGCATACCTTATTTTCAGTATCAGTATCAATACCTTACTTTCAAAATGTATCAGTATCCCCTCATCTGTATCAGTATCTCATTCATCAAGTCAGTAACAGTATCTTACTTCTCAGTCTGATCAGTATCAATATCTCAGCTTCAGTATCTTCTTCAGTATCAGTTCTTCACTTGTCAGTATCAATGCCTTACTTTTAATTGTCAGTACTTTACTTAAAAGCATCATCCAGATTAACAGACCAGCAATTTATCAGATGTTTACCTGAATTTCATCCCGGATTGATCAGGTCACAACCCTACATTAGATGCACATGTTGTTTACCATTTGTTCCAACACCAGGTGCAAAAATGGTGCCAAATCTTTCAGGTTTCGATAACAAGTGTAACTATGACAATGTATATAACTATATGTATTTATTAGCAACACTGGGTTCAACATAAAGCAAATGGACTGATTCTGTGTATCTGACATGTTTCAGTGGCAGTGATTTCAGTCTTGATCAATGTCTTTTTTTTCCTGGTGGGTTAAAAACAAAAACACAAATTTGTTTGGAAAGATATAAGCACAAGCAGAAGAACTATAAAAATGCTTATCCTGTAACGTCTGTACAGCAAGAAAACTTCCTCTAAAAAAGGGAGTCACTTCATCTTTTGGACAGACTGATACTTTATTCAAACTATAACCAAGAGATTAGCAAGTCACCCTAGTCACAGGTCAAAGATACTTGAATATTTGTCTTTTCATCCTTGGCAGTGACAACACAGAATACATTCAAAAAGGCTAACTTGCAAATGTAAGCTTCCATATCTCTGAGATCTCAATGGAGTCCTACTGAGAACCAATATCAATAACAGAACATTACATAGAAGAAGCTGGCAAGGATAATGTATCTGAATGTAACAAATAATGTGATGAAGACTCGATGGAAAATAAACAGGCTGATATGCACAGTTAGAGACTTCTGATTACTCAAAGGCAATTGGGTCAGAATTTTCAGAGTCTTTACTTTTACTATGTCCGTGGAAGCAAAATTATTCAACCCAGGTCCATTGGGCTTCCTCTCCCCACCCAAAGTCCAAGTTTTCTGCTTCTTGACTAGGATACTCCAGAATAGATCCCCATTAAAGGCTTTGCACCTGAGATGATCACATGGTCAGTTTTTGCCCCATTAACTCAGCCCCTCAACTTAATCTTGGATATAGCCTTGTTATTCTATTGAGTGTTCTGTGATGTTTCAGCTAAATCACAAATGCAGCAGGGCTTCAATCACCAAGTTGACAAAGATGGCTCTGAATATCAGTTGACCGAGTGGGATTCGAACCAGTCATTAAGGATTGATGACACGACCCCATGTTAGGTGGATCTGCTGGTCTTCCCGTTTGTGTATTCTTGGTCTATCAATGAAAGGTTTAAGACCATTCCTTTATGTCCCTCCTTTATCAACTGTCCAACCTTCACATCAGATTATTACTTGCTGATAGGTAACATGTTGGTAGGTATGAGGAAGCAGCAACAAGAATGGTCAAAGCAGTCCCTGGACATCCAAGTCTTCAAGGTCCGCGACTGATAACTCCTTCAGATCAGAACTGTGCATGATTGAGAAGTCTTCATGGAAAATGTGTAAAACATCATTGACCTGTCCTTCATGGAATATCGCCACATTATTTCAACTGATTTTGGATAGCATGCAGACAAGTCTTCATATGTCTTTTAAGATTGTAGCTGTACTTATATGAAGAACCACAGACACAGCAATGCACGACTTTGTCATGGACAGCAGCGACATGGTTCCAGCGTGCTCCGTCACTGATAAACGACTTATCGCAATCCGGGCAAGGATATTTTCCATCTACCATGCTTGGGTATGACCTACCACGAAGATTACCACCAAGTCCCTTGAGATTTGCTAAAAATGTCTGCCGATAATTCAAGAATCCCACGGACTCATCTCCAACTTGGTTATAGGGAATACCTGAAAACATTAAAAAACGTCTGAAAACTGCTTAATAAAATGTCCCTCGAAAAGGACAGAAAATGTAACAGCATTAATGATTTTTTTATCTAACATAACCTACATCCATTTCAAATGTGACCCTTTACAATAAGTACAAATGTTCCAAAAACTGATTCAACTCTACACACATTTAAAAACCTAGATTACAGATCGATGTCTTGGAAGACTATGTAATACAGATTCTGTGAATAAAACTCGATTAAAAATGTAAAAGTGTTCATATTTTTTAAAATACTGACTGATTTTAGCATTGCACACTCCTTGCATCTCCTGACAGCACATTGCAATATTTATCTGCACTCAGACTCCTCGCTGATACCTTCAATAATGTCAATTCAGAGGGTTGCCATCTATGCAGATGCAGTATTCCTTGAAATGAGTGTGGCATAACTAAGTTTCAAGCTGACAGACCACAAGGTCAATGTGCTAGCACAACATTTTCCTGTATCACCAAACTCACCGAGGACAAGCTATGAACAACTTGAGCAACATCTGAATCTGAGCAGCAAGGCAACTAAACGGTTGACCAGAATACTGTGTTGTTTGGAACTCTTCAGTAAATGTATTAATACGATTAAGTTTGAAATATTGGTTTTATAATTCTTTCACCAATATCACTACAAAGTACAATTTCAGTAAAGGGTGCTATCAAAAATTGACATAGGCATGCTTCATAGCCGAACTCTTACACAGCTCCTCTGTCATATCTTGTTCACACATGACTGAACTTTGCAACCAATACCCTCAGAGAGCAAAGAACGCTTGGCCTCGATTGCCATAAAAGAAGTAATGTAGTAATCTATTCATATAGCGCCAAATTTCAGCAAAGCTGTCAGTTGGATCCATGACGTCATAATAAACTTAAAAAATATCTATACTTGTGAAATATTTCATGAGCAAGAAGATGTGAAAATTCACAGCCAGCTCAATGGTGGCTAGACAGTTCGAAAGACATGTGTAGATGGAGCAATGTAGAACTGCTGCCAGTTAACTACATGTACATGATGTCTAGACAGATTACTTAAGCCTGTATTTGACTGTGTGAGTTAAGCAGTGAACATGTGTCCTCTTGCAATATAAACAATTAGGCACTGTAAATGTCAACCATTAACCGTTGAAATCTGCCAGGCTGACATGAAACCATAGTGCTCTCTAGGAGTCTTTTATTGCTACAAAAAAGATGATGGCACAAAGACTTCAGCTTTTGCGGTTGGTAGATCAAGATATAACAGATCAATCCTGATCACATTAACATAAAAGTTACTGATGCAAACCTAGGGTATTCACTACAAGGTGATATGAACAAGTATTTGAAACAAAAAAGAAGCAATTTTCTGTTTTATCAATGAAAAATTTATTTGACACACACAATCATTATGCACAGAAAATATTATGATAAAATATAATGAGCAACTGACTTTTGATATTGCATGACCCTTGGCGATATTTTCAGAAGCACCTACATCACCTGTCAGACTGAGAGAGGCGTACCCAAGCAGGATAGCCAGGTAGATTACTAGTCAATTTGTCAAAACTGCACTAACCCATGCAAGATATAATAAAGTCAAAAACCAAAAAGAAACAATGGACAATATCAAATGAATTAAAAATTTACAATAAAAACATTTACTCTTTATTATGATCTTTAAAACAATAAACAAGATTATTTTTAATTGTTTGTTGAATTTACTCACTCATGATTATCAACTTTTGGTGAACCATTTCTCAAAATCTTATTTGAGTCACAAGAAGGGATATTTTTCCTATTGTAGTGTCGTCAAGAAAACATTGTCCTTTCAGAAATGGGTTAGAATGTGACATTAGCTATGTGATACTACCTTATTGCTAAGTTTGGTCTATTATGCAGTTAACCTTTTGACAACTTGAACAATGCATTACATCACTGGCAGGTGCCCTTCAATGAGTCAAGGGCAATTGTATATGTTATAACACAATGGGATGCATGTAATGAACACGACAGGCCAATGAGAGGCTGATAGTGATAGAAAAGGGAAAGCAAATGACAAGCATGGAGTTAGTGAGGCTCTTCTGTGTAAGTGACACAACACCCAAGGAGTGACACCATGCCTTATGTGTAAGTGACACCATATCTTATGTATAAGTGACACCACATCCTGTGAATGTGACATCACACCTAAGGAGTGACACCACACCTTAATAATGTGATGCCACATCCTGTGTAAGTGACACCACATCCTGTGTGACATCACATCATCTATGTAAGTGACTCCACACCCTTTGTAAGTGACACCACACCCTTTGTAAGTGACACCACACCCAATGAGTAAATGACACCATTCTGAGGGAGTGAATGACACCATACCCCATGTGAAAGTGACACCACACCCAACGAGTAAATGACACCATATCAAGGGAGTGAGTGGCACCACGCCCCATGTGTAAGTGACACCACACCCCATGTGTAAGAGACACCACCCCCTGTGTAAGTGACACCACATCCAATGAGTAGAATGACACCATACCAAGGGAGTGAATGACACCATACCATATTAGTAAGTTACACCAGTTATCACTCTCGAAACACTACCAGGCTCTCCAGTTCATTTGAATCTAAAGTCTGGCGCTTTCAGCTTAAAAATACATGCACATGTACTTATTTGAAGACAAAATGGAAGCTTTCAATATCAACTCTTTGCAAACATACCACAGTATATTTACAAGCTGCATATATTTGCAGATGTTCATACAGCAATACAATTCTCACTTATTTCAACTCTCCTTTGCAAAAACAAGTTGTTTCTTTGCCTTAGACTTCACATGAAACAGTTATCACCAATACTGAAGCAACACCAAACTCAACACTACTGTTGCTGTAATGCAACTGTACATATCGACATATGGTACTTCAGGACATGCTTATAATTGAACTGCCGCCCACAGACACACTGAAAAGTTCGCTTTTGATGGATGGCCTTCACATGATTCCATCGGCTACCATAGTTGGAGAATGTCTTGCCACACTCGAGACAGGGGTATCGCCCTGAAGCATCAACACCCCCCTGCTTGGACCTAACACGGTGAGAAAACATAGAATGACCACCAAAGTTAGATCCTTGACCATCTCCTGACCAATACTGACCATCTGAAAACAGAAAAGCAGAAACTGAAGCAGTCAGTAACAGACCGTGTTCTTTCAATACTCCGTGACTATACCCTGTAGTTTTCTAAAAGAAAACAAAATGCCAGTGATGTAAAGGCCATAAAATACTAAATTACTACAATTTCCACTATTCTGCCCTCAAACTTATAAGGTTCCTAAAGATTTATGAATGTACCACAATCAAAACTTTCAAACAACCATTTTGCTTATGCCCACTAAAAACCAGAGACAGTAAAAGTGTTCCACTTGTGCCTTATTCAAGAAAGTCTGAAAGCATCCTAGATACACCATTTGTGATCCTTTGTGAAAGAATCATCAGGAAGCCCCCTGAGAGTGATTGATTTTGGATGTACCAGGGATTTCAGTAATCGTTCAGCCATATCACCATGGTGTCAATTAAATCTCAGGTGTCAAGGCCCTATAACTCCCATGTTTGCCTAATTCTTGTGATATTTTAAATGCAAATGAAACCAAACATAGAGGACTATCACAAATTCCATCTAACTTGATAATAACGGTCATTGTGAACTCTTCCAAACAAATGACATACATATCATACTCCCATCTTCAGTAAAAGCCTGCACTTTACCATGTAGATGGCCGAGCTGCTGCAACAGGACATTTTCCCATATGCTGCTTTAGTACATGCTTGTAGTTGCTCTGCTTGCCACAGACACACGAAAAGGTCTGTTTTCGATGAATTGCTGCCACGTGATTCCATCTATTTCCGCTACTTGAAAATGTCTTATCACAAAGGGAACAAGGATACCTCCCTGCAGCATCCACCCCTGCGTATCCTGATTTTGTCCCCTCGTCATACCAGATGTCATAACTATCAGGGCCCTGCCCTATGCCCAGGAAGTCTCCCCTATTCTGAAAACCTGCAAGTAGAAAGGGGAACTTCGTGCACTATTAAACTCCTCACTTCATTAAATTGAATTAATTATCAAATGTGACTTGTGAGTGAAATATTTTGTTTTTAATATTGCTGTGGGCAATTTTTCAGCCATAGCACGACAAACCAAATGTATGTAATTGAAGACATGTTTGAAATCCTAACTGTAAGTATTAAATTCAGTGCTTAAAAAAATTAATTTGCAGTTGAAGACTCAATCTTGTGGACCATCTGTATCGCTCTGGATCATTCTGAACTAACCATCATAAGGGAAATGTATCCACTGTCCAGGAAAGATCATGAATCACCAGCAATAACAGAACAACAGTGCTTGCAGTACTGTCAAATGCAAGAACATAACTGTAAGACTTCAGACAAACTTTTTGGTGGTATGCGAAGAGCAGTGAGTTTTCCAGTTGTCTTTCTTTTCCAAGATACATGATCCATATTCATGACCAAAAGGAGTCAAAACCAACAATGACTTGCTTTTTGTGATATTTTAAACATTTATTAATATGGTTCAATCAACATGAACACAAGGAACATGTCTCACATTTGTACAAGACGCAAATAAAAAGTCAGTCTAAAACTAAACCCCAACATTAAAGACCACTAATCTTTGATTATGTGCTGGAAGACATGTTAGAAATTTCTATTGCAATACTACATGGAACATCACAATACATGCTGCCACTTCAATGGTTTTGTAACCATAAAACTGCTGAACACTTTTCCATATGTCTTTTCAATGTCTGTTTATAGCTAGTCCGTTTCCCACAGACACACAAAAAAATCTGTCTCCGATGAATTGCGGCCACATGATTTGACCTGTTGCCAGTACTTGAAAACGTCTTATCACACATAGAACAGGGATACCTCCCGAACTCATCGCGTCCAGTATGTATAGGCTTAGAGTCAATTGGTCTTTTCTGGACAAACTTATCACCAATAACAGATCCAACACTATTGTCAGCAAAGCCACCCAAATTTTGAATATCTGAAAACAGAAAAAGGAAATTACTTGAAGAGTAGAGTTTCCGCTTAGATTCAGCTTCGTCCAAGTCCTTAAGATCACCAATGAATAAACCTTGAAAAACTAGGATGACGCAAAGATCATGTAATTATGAATGCCATTGCATCATGCTCTTTCATGCTAACTATAACTTAAGTCAAATCAACACATCCAAAATGGAAAGACAAAAAAGACCACAGCCTGTGTTCGCGTAACAAGAACGTAAAGGTTCTCTCACAAAACAGGATCAAATAACATTGCCATGATTGAGCAACACCTTATGGTAGTCCACTTGTTTTCTCAGTTTACACCATCAATGGCATGTCACAGTCTACAACAGTCAAGATGCGCCACAAGTTTGCATTGCACAATAACCTCATTCTCAAGTCTACTTATAAGCTGTGAGACATTTAGCTGTTGTTCCAAGATGATTTGAGCTCAACCACAAGTTTGCATTCCTCAAAATGCCCTTTCAAGGTCAACTTATGTCCAGCCAGATTTTCAGCTGTTGTTTCAAGATGACCTAAGTCAACTAAGAGCATGTATTTTTCCATTTCATTTGACGGTCACATATTACAAATTGGGTATCTAAATGTTGTTCCAAGATGCCCCAAGTTGAGCTACAAGTTTGCATTTCTCCATATGTCTTTTTAAAGTCTGCTTATAACTGGTCTGTTTCCCACACACACATTTAAAGATCTGTTTGCGATGGATAGCAGCCACATGATTCCATCTGTTGCTGCTGCTGGAGAATGTTTTATCGCACTGAAAACAAGGGTATCTCCCGGAGGCATCTGCTCCCCGCTTCGGTCGACTTGGGGAGGTCAAGGTGGTGTCAGTACAAGATCCCCGAATAGGGTGAGCAAAGCCTTCCATATTCTCACCACCTGAAAGCAGAAAGGGGATTCTTGTACACACAACACTACCTCAGTACAATGTTTGTATCCACAGCATCAAACACTGACAATGGTTACAAAGCACATGGCTTATTTTCCCCCTTTCGGCCGTTTTACACACACTTCATCCAAAAATTCCAAAAACCTGTCACAGCCAGCGTCTTACATCCCAAGGCTCCACTCAGCTTCTAGGTTGAGAAACATCAAGATGAAGAGGACATCTAGACATATGTCTGTTCAGGACATGCTTGTACCCAAACTGCTTCCCACAAAAACAAGAAAATGTCTTCTTCAGATGGATAGCTACATTATGGTTGTGTCTACTGCCGTAGCTCTGAAACACTTTGTCGCAATGTGCACAAGGATATTTGCCTTCCACTGCCAGCCCATACCTAACCAGAGGACTAGAAGCATCAGGGGTTGAGATTGTGAATGGACTTCTGTTTTTCCCTGAAGAAGACCATTGATTATAACCGGCAATGTTTTCCCAATACTGAACACCTGAAAGGATAAAAAATGGGATTCTGAAAGACCAAGCATATCTTCATTATCCTTAACCTTTAAATAAGGAGCAGGGGTTAAAATATTTTCCGGCCCCTTGTAAGTCAGGGCTTACAGCTATTTATTTTCATTAGTCAAAGCTAATTAAGAGTAAGTCCAGTCCTAAAGTTGGTAAGTAAAAAATTAAGCGATAACACTTAAGTGGGATGTACATGTCTGTCAAAGAGAAATATAGGAATGGACAAAAATGAACTTTTGGTACTCATTCTACGTGTTCAATGGGCAGTAGACAGTATTTTCTATAAATGAAGTGACAAGCCCAGCGTCTAAACGACTCGATTCATCGAGCTTACAGCTGTCAATGCTTGTAAGTCAAAAGCTACATTCTATGGGCCGGTGACCTGGGACTTGGAAGATTTTTTAACCCCTGATGAGTGACTGATTTGTATTAATTTAACATGGTTTTCAACAATATTTTACCCACATCACTACATCAGAACTTCCATTTATTGGTTGAATGAAATACAACACTGTGCAGGATTAAAACCTATGACCATTAGCGAACAGACTGGAAGGCTCGTACATGATCCACTGTACTATGTAGTATTCCATACCAGGAAAAAACCGTGGCCAATGACCTAAATGTCTGTATCACAGTTGTGCGAGGTTAAATCTTTTGTACAGTACACTAAATAATGATCGATGCTATACAATCAACTGTCGTGCTGGTATGGATCGAAACTAGGCTTTGTATCGAAATCTCAACACATCCAAACACAGGAAAAAGGAAGTTCACTCCATATTATCACCTCCGTGAATATAATGTTTCGGATAAAGCCAGATAAAACATTCAATTCTCAAACCAATAACCCTAAACATATCGTCATCAGATACTGCCAGTTCATGTGCTTCATGACTGATTAAAATATGCAAGATGTTCAAACTGCAAGTACACATAAAACCCTTAATATACCTTCATTCCCTTATGTCACCCAGGGTATTTTTGTTCGGTTTCACATTGCAATTTGCTAGTCAATTTCAGCTGATTGCTAATCAATTACTGATAAAATATTGATCAATTTGCACCAAATGCTAACCCTTTTCATCCCAAGTGCAAAACTGCTAATAAAAAATTTCAAAACAAAAACTACCCTGCCACCAGTATATTTTGTTATAATTTTGATAACAAATGTTTGGCAGGTATTTTCAATGGGCCTTTTGGCAATATTTCAACTACCGGTACGCTGTTACAATTCCGGGACCTTCTCCCTGGGCTAATCAAAAAACAAAAATAAGCAGCATTGAAACTCAGCATAAAACTATTGAGAATGTGTTGCAAATGGTGCACAGATATTATTTAGGATGCAAAATATATTTGAAAAGGCGTCAGTCAGTGGAAACAAATTGATATTATGATACCTTTTGTCATCAAACATCCTGAAAGCCAGACTCAGAAGGCAGTACAGTATTGCATATGTTTATTATCTCTCTCACCACACACACACACACAGAAGAGTGAATCAGATACAGTGACACTGAAATGCCCTTTGTTTTTCTCATTGAAACTTTAAATGAGTGCTTGTCTACACAGAATGATGCGAATCCTTTCTGATTCGCAGGCAAAACAATTTGACTTCATCTTTCTAAGTCAAGGGGCCATTGGTCCTTCCATTTACTTTTTCTGGAGAAAACACTGCACTGTGCCCAAATATACTAAACTAAAGTATGATTTTGAATACATAGTCTTTGATAATGGTTAAAATCCAATTGTTAGGTCAAGCTCAGTACTATGTCCAACAGAACGATGATAATCCTCAATGTCTACAAAGCTGCAGCATCTGACTTTGATTCTACAATCTATAAAATACGAAATATGGTACTCTTCTCTGCAGCACTGACTTAAAAACTCATTTTTACAGATGGGTCTTCTAATAGCAGAGTGAGTGATTTGGAGGTTTACGTGGTTTTTGGCAATCTTTCAGCCACATCACCATTACTCACCAACATCACGTCAGTGCCGGGGCACCTGTCTCTCCAGGCTGAAAGAGAGGTGCCGAGCGGGATTCGAACCACAACTGCCAAGGCTGGCAGATTGCTAGGCCGACAGGCTAACCACTGCGCCATCCCACGCCCCTGATAGTAGAACCTTGGTATTCAAATTAAACAGAAACAATTCCACGACTACTTACAGAGAGGCTTATGAAATGATTCTTTCACTGTCCTTGCAAGACATAAGGGCACTTCTGCATATGTTTTTTCAAGTCTTTTCTGTACTTGGTTTGTTTTCCACAAACACATGTGAAGTTTTGTTTCCTGTGTACTGCTGTCACATGATTCCATCGACTGCCGTAACTAGAGAAAATTTTGTCGCACTCAGCACACGGAAATTTCTGAGAAGAGTTTGATCTGATCTTTCTGGACAGTAGAGGTAGACCAATGTAGTTCCGACTATCCATCAAAAATGTTGGATTAAAATCTGCGTAGCTTCCCATTTTCTGACCATCTGAAACCAGAAAAGGGTCACTCTCACTCCAACTATTTTTTAAAGTTTCTGAATAATTATAAGACAGACAAATATTTAACAGGAATTTCTTGGAAACTTTATTTTAAATTTCACAAACTGAAACCCAAGAACCATCTTGTTCTAACTTCAGGAAACCAAGTGATGGTGTTGTTGAAAGTAAACCATTGAAATGAAACAGGTGTTATTTTGTAATGAGCTGAAAAATCTCTTTGTGAGTACCACCCTTCATACTAAACCTTGAGATCAGTGTGCAGATTTACTCCTACAACCAACTGCATGCTATTAGCCATCAATCAGACTTGTACTTAAAACAAATAATAGTGTTGACATCAAGTGTCTGAAGTTGGAAGCATACCATGGACTCTTATGGACATACCATGATAGAAGTCTCACATGGCTATCAGATCAGTCCAATAACTTACAACTGATAGTGCAACTGTCAGTGCCAGAGACAACAATCAAATAGTTTTAAACTTGGAGTTTATTCATGAAACAAAACAACAAAATCATACATTCTACACCATTGTTTTAAATGGATACTTATTTCCCACAGAGCTCACAGGGCCAAATACAGGCTGTAATCCACTTTATATAATCGTAATCAAGTCAAGGCAGTATTCACTTTCTAATACGCCTTAATTGCTAAATGAATCAAATTTCAGTTTTGCATTAACACTAACAGGATGTATTAGGGTTTAGCTGTGTAAGATCACATCAATGTGTTGATATTTCTGATACAGACAATACATGATCATTCAGGAATTACAAACACAATGTGCAAGATACATGTAGGGAAATAGAGATCGAGGGTGGAAGTAAAAGATAGTATGCTTCTCAATCTTCTACGACAATCACAGAACCAGTGATACCCATTCTTTCCAAGTGACATTATGCCATTCCCCATTTGGTTCAAGAATGCGTGCAAATCAAGGACGTGTTACAGCAACTGTGTGATGCTTACTTCAAGTATGTAACATATGAGCAAGTTCTCTTGTGTCTGACCAGGTTATGTCTGTTCCACACAGTACAAGAATGTGTAAATCAAGAATCTCTTGCCAAAGCTACAGCTATGCAACATATGAGCAAGTTCTCTTATATCTGACCATGTTATGTCCATTACACACAGTACAAGAATGTGTAAATCAAAGATGTCATGCTACGGCTATGTAACAAATGGGCAAGTTCTTTGGTGTCTGGCCAGGTTATGTCCATTAAACACAGTACAAGAATGTGTAAATCAAGAATGTCATGATACAGCTATGTAACAAATAAGCAAGTTCTCTTGTATCTGACCAGGTTGTGTCTGTTACACACAGTACAAGAATGTGTAAATCAAGAATGTCATGATACAGCTATGTAACATAGGACCAAGTGCTCTTGTGTCTGACCAGGTTATGCCTGTTTCACACAGTCCAAGAATGTGTATATCCAGAATGTCTTGCTACAGCTATGTAACATATGTCGGGCTAATGATTTTCCATTGAAAAACATTGGTTATTTTCCTTTTCAGCGATTACCTGATTGCGTTTCAGACCTTACTTATGTTTTGTGCACCAAAGCGATGTAAATGTAAACGTATAGATAATGGTGACTGAGTTTTCTGAGTACGTGTTTTGGAATTTGCAGAAAAGAATGCCATCATCGGCATAAAAATTATCTGGGCATGGACTTGCCCGATTTTTGGCTGTCACATTAGATACTGGAGGCAGTCTTCTCTTCTTTGACACCGATGAAGCGGGCATGGGCACCGCCATTTTGTAAATGCAATCCTAACATATATGTGTACATTTTATTGGTTTGATTGGTCACCAGCCAGTTGTGAGAGAAACTGCAAAATTTAACATTTTAACGCAAATATTTCAGACATTAGTTAACAAAATTCTGTTTCACAGTCGTAATTCCGTTTTAGATTGATTTTTCAGCGATTTCCGTCCGTTTTCCGCGATCGCAGAAAATCATTGGTCCTACATATCAGCAGGTTCTCTTCTGTCTGGCAAGGTTATGTCTGTTCCACACAGTCCAAGAATGTGTAAATCGAGAATGTCTTGCTACAGCTATGTAACAAATGAGCAAGTTCTCTTGTGTCTGACCAGGTTATGTCTGTACGGGTAGGTCTTTCCACACAAGC
>JAUELE010245744.1:0-11122 GCA_031471655.1 Diodora aspera | reverse complement strand
ATCATCTCATTGATAAACCTTCCAAGTCTTGAAGGGATATCTCTTGTATATCCAACGCATTTGTGAATTTATTTAGTTGTCTCTCAAAATCTTAGTATACTTTCTTTTGGAGTCAGTATAGAGAAATTTAGCTAAATCTATAGCTTTTCTGAAGTGCTATCTTACTTAAAGAGCTGTTTCAAGTAGCTATTGATGATATTTGAGAAATGTTGGGGGTTTTTTTCAATTCACATTAAAAACATTTTGTTACAATCAAACAATGGTCACATGGAGGATCAAAGGCCGCAGGTCAAAGAACTCAAGACAGGGTGACCAGCGCAGTACTTGTAAATCTACCGATGCGTCCAGCATTTAACAACAGTATTAAAACAACGTGAGGCTCATGTCCTGCATGGAAACAGAGCTATGTTGCCACAATACGTCGATAGGGACTGTCGCGCCTTATCGAGCAATACTCAACACGTATTGAGAGACCTTGAGTTCAAACTGGGTTTTGTCTGGAACTAGTTAAGCGTATTCATCCGTAGTCGCAAACGCGAATTTATATTCATGTCTGTGAGATAGAGAATATCTAGTGAACAGTACGACGTTATGGCAACAATAATGATTACACGCAGTGAAGTAGATTGATTCTGTCAATTCTATATGTGACCACCACAGACCACATACGAGTACGAGTATTATTACACGAGTTAATAACATGGTCATTACAGTTTCATGGAGTAGGCTTCAGTTATGAAACTAACTGTAATAATACGAGTAGAGCAACAAAGAAATGTGTCACGTTCAGAAGACTATTTATCAACATGAACTCATTTCGTGAGAATATATTGTTATCAATAACAATGGAGACTGATTGGAGAAAATATGAAGCAGTCTGTAAATAGCTGTAGAAGACATTACATTCTTATTTTAGTTCCAATATCAGGGGCGGATTGAAGATTTTGGGTTGGGGGCGTAAGGGTTTGGTGAAGTTATACTCTCGCAGTTTCAGAGAGCAATACGTGTAGTATTTGGTACATCCTGTCTAATTTCTACACTTACTTGATACAGTCTATGAAATGTCACTGCAATTATATTAAAACTGAGCAATTTGCAGTATTATTGCCATATTAAGGGGAAGGGTGCATGCCCGCTCCATCCCCGCCTAAATCCACCTATGATTATTTAGACCTGAAAATAAACACTAAATATCTCTTTAGTTACAGAGTATTTAAGATGGTGTTTCGGTAATCCTTAGGCTATATCACCATAAAGTTGGAACTCCGGGCTAGCCAACAGCTGAATCATACACATGAATGTGTCACGTTTTTAAGGTTTGAAAACCTCTCTTTTGAACAGTAATGACACAATAACAAATAACTGTATTTTTTAGCCATTTGTGAGAAATTGTCAGGGTTTACCTTTTTTATATGCCAGTAACCGCAATTGATATCCAGGAACTAAGTGGTGCACGAATTTTGTCAGAAATACAAAGACTTACTGTGGTCGTATATCATGGGGAACCAAATAAATCTTCGATTTTTTCGTCGTTAGGATAAAGCACAGAAAAGCGGCCTTAAAGCTTTGTTTTGTGGATTTTCATGTATCTGAAACACTTCTCTGTTCACGTGAGGCAGATGACAGTAAACGTGGAGGGGCTATGAATATCGTGTTAGAGTGAATTATACTGTCAAAAAGTGAGATATATAGTTTCACGACGAATTTCACATTTCTTATTTGTTCATAGGTGTACTCATACATACATACATACATACCAGTGCATTGCATTGCATTGCATTGCATTACATTACATTACATACATACATACATACATACATACATACATAACTTCCAACTGACTGTCTCACGATACCGCCTAAAATCTTTTGGTTGCAGAACTCTGTCACACATGTGCACACTCCCTGTGCTTTGGAATTCTTCGCCTGTTGAGTTGAGATAATTGGACTCCTTCGATTCATTCAAGTCAATACTTAAGACATCCCCCTCCCCCCCGCAAACACTACCATCTGTGACTCTTTGTTATCACCACTTTTAACTTTTATGTTAATGTAGCGCCTTGAACATATACAAGTACATGGATATGTGCGCATGATAAGTACTCATTATTATTATTATCTTTGGTGTTATAGAATATTATGTCACTAAAAACATACAGTAGACAGTAAAACACTGTTGCTTAATGCTGAACGATTTTGATAATGCAGGTTATAATAACTGGGTGTCATGTGTCAGACACATACTGTTTTCCTATGGTATTTTATATGTCTGACAGTCACAGGATGTTGGTGATGTCAGCTAATTTCTTCACGATGTTTATCAACAAGAGTGGTCTGCCAAATTAAATACTTCTTCAACATTGAGTACATATCGCGCTTTCAAAAATAATTTGTAGGTGGAGAAATATCTCCAGTCAGTTTTACTAGTAAATCTGGGATCTGTTTTAACGAAATTTCGCTGTGGATCAAATGAACTTAAACAGTATTAATTTTAGGCGTTTGAATCAATAGATACAAATCCAGTGTCCATATTGTAAACAAGGTCTTGAAGATGAGTATCATATCCTGTTAGTATGTCTACTGTGTAGAGATCTCCGGAATAAGTTTCTTCCATTATATTAATATTATGATGTGCCTACCCAGCACAAATTTATCAAGCTTATGTCTGACGAAAATTCAGGTGTTATTTAAAATTCGCTTGTATCCTAAAACATTCTTCAAGCTGCATAGCCTTAGGGGCTCTAATATTCAATGTCTCTTGATGTAAGTGTGTCAAAGTGATATTATGTACTATAGGCCTCAACAGCCATCCTCTACGAAATACATATACACATACGCACGCACACACACGCTTACACATGTACACAAACACGCCCGCCCGTATGCTTACTTACATATCACTGTTTTGCATTTTGCTGAGTTCATGTTAAGAGATCGTGCAGTATTACCCCCGTTGTTTCAAAACCTTCGGGTCTGCTTGTCTACGTACACAAGCAACAAGCAAATACAAACGGACACACGGACAGACTGTGTCTGTGTGCAATAATGTTAACAGAGGCATGACACGAGACAACATAAAATAAATCGATCTTGTATCCCATGGCTCTCTTCTAGCTACTCGTATACCAACTCGTGAATCCCAATGAGTCAAGACATATTTGTTATTTTATGTACCCGCATTCACCCTGCAATACGATACGACGAGTATTTGTAAAGCGCTTAAATGGAGTCTACTCTCCAAACATGTAAGTGCACTTAAGCAGTAGCTCTGTTTCTGGGCAGGGCTGTAGAATCTCCTTTAAGTAGTCAACTGTTGTATTTCTGTATGCTTGACTTTGAACATTTTAAAAGTTAATTATCGTCATTTTTATTATGGCAATACACGACTGATATATTGCTTCAAACTGGTATTTCAGTGCGGAAGAGTTAAGTTGAGTTGAATGACGTTTTACGTTGCAAGGGCAATATTTCAGCCATAACGTAACGTGATGTGCAAGATGTACATCGACCGAAAAGACAGATCATAAAAGGGATCGATAGAAGGGGAAGTGAAAGCAAAAGATCCCATTTTAGTCGCCTTGTAAGACAAGCATTAGGCTACTTAGGCCATATTCTATCTAAGTTACACCACGTCTCTCCCGGAAGTGCCGAAGAACAAAGAAAGAAAACAAAGTTTTGACCCCCCCCCCTCCCTTTTCCGCTCACGTACATTCACCCGTTCTTCCTGACATATGTTAAAGTTTACTGCTTCAGATTCGTAAGTCCCAGAAAGAATCCCCAATAAGGAGCAAGACGAAAAGGAACTGTTGTCTTAAAGAGTAATACTTTCTCCTGCTTTCATTTTCATATATCGCAGTGACTGTATACAACCTCAAGCCTGCTCGGAAACCATTTGGGTCGGATTATGTTGAATGCACGAAGCACATGCCTCAGTTACTATTGATTTATACTGTGAAGAGGATCTAAATATTGGTCTCCGTTATCTCGAGTTTATTGAATAGTAGATTAGTGTCTTGAAAGACTGGTCTAAATCTATACACTGTTGACACTTAACTGTCAATTTGGGAAATGATTGGCCATTTGAAATGTTTTGCGAAGGAATGAAATTGAAATGTGTCAAGAAGGTGTCATTAAAAGTAAATAAATCCAAGAGGTAGAGAGAAAGTTAGTTCTTTAATAAACAACTCAGAGTGTTTTTTTTATGGATTACAACTTGTTGGTTATTTTTCCACGAGACCAAGAATATCAACCAAGAAGTTGTAATCCATAAACAAAGCACTTTGAGTTATTTATTTGTTACTCCAACTTCTAAGATATGCCCATCTAGGAAGGTATACGTGGTCTACATAGACACGTGGTCATCGACACCATATAGCTGAGGCTTGTTCAGGAGACAAGGCGCCTCGTGCACCTCGCATAATAGAAGTGATCTGATCGGTGCTCGTATAATAGAAGTGATCTGATTGGTGCTCGTATAATAGAAGTGATCTGATTGGTGCTCGTATAATAGAAGTGATCTGATCGGTGCTCGTATAATAAAAGTGATCTGATTGGTGCTCGTATAATAGAAGTGATGTGATTGGTGCTCGTATAATAAGAAGTTTTCTGATTGGTGCTCGTATAATAGAAGTGATCAGATTGGTCCAACAGCCGAGGCGCTTTCTTTGCCTTCCTCTCCTGAACACACCTCTGAATTATGTCTGTGCAAACCTCACTGGTTTCCATATATATGTAGTCTTTCTAATGTAACCATATGCTTGGTGACGGTGTAATGACCTGCACCGAAACGTTGGGGGAAAATAAACCAAGTTGCAATCCATAAAAACACTTTGAGTTAGCTACTCCAACTTCTAACAAATGCCCATCAAGGTAGCTAGTTCTTATGTCATGTTTTCATTGTTTCCCCAGGAAGCCGAGCCCCGAGTGTTGCCGATCGGTCAGAGATCCCCGCCAGCAGAGCATCGTCACGTCTCTCACGACCAGGCACCCAGGCCAGGATAGAAATAGATGAGGTACATGAATCATAGTTTCATAATAATAACACTTGTATTGCGCATATGTCCATACCAAGATGTATGCTCCTAGCGCACATAAGAATTAACCGCAGTTTTGACAGATGGTTTCGTTTTGGGCTTTAAAACTGTTCAGAGAGTTAGCAGATTTAATGTCATTAGGAATGTTAAGCGACAAGCATTGGGTTACTGGAACCCTTTTCTTTGTAGAAAGCCCCGCGGATCGAAATATGATGAACTCTGATCTTTAAAGTGTGAGGAATATGATTTGGTCGTATGCAAGGGTCGAAGCCGAATGAAAACCACACCTCAGCAGTATAGAGCGCAAATATAAGGTGGATGGGTGATCACTCCTACTGTGTAGACTCACACATTGTCAAGTTGTAGAGTGCCCTGACACTAATGTTGTCAGCTGTGTCAACTTTTGGCTTGAAATCGTCTCAGTTCACACAGCTGCAATACGTGTACCCGGTGGGAAGAGTCGGCTTTGATATTGTTGAGCAACTTCCCGTTAGCTTTTGCGAAACGTTCACCATGAAGTTGAACAAAAATTGTACATTGTGTCCAAAACCGTCTGTGGGCTTGAACTATGGATTAATGCTTAAATATTGGTGCTTTACAAATTTACTATCATTTAGTATGTTATCGAATGTTGTCATATCGAATGAATGTAATGCATTGTTTTTTCAGCTGGAAGCAATACTTAAAGAGAAACTAAGAACCAGCTATTATGAAGTTAGAAAACGGTTCAAAGACAACGACCCTGAAGGAAAGGGGAATGTTACAAGGTCAGTGTCAAACCAAAAATCCAAATAATCTTTGCATATTACCTGGCATCAATAAGTTGTAACAACTCGGAGAGAAAGTCTCAAGTTTGAATCCAGATGGAAGCTTGCTGCGTTTTCTCTGGAGTATATAGCTCATGAGGTTTAAACCAAGACCATGCATGGTTGATTTTTGAGCGACTAAAATTGTTAGATCTTTTCGGCATCGCCTAGTGTGCAATGCCTTGAGATTGCAATTCGGTCAGATTTTCCCGCTTTACCAATCACCTCGTGCTCATGGATCACACGCGCCAATTTGGGAATGGAGAAAAAGATGTTCTGGTAGAAATGTGGCAAGACGCTCATATTTGTACGAGAGATCAGATTGCTGGTTTGTTCCCAGTAGGCGCACACTGTCTAGAGCTAGCGATTTCAAATTGCAGCAATTTTAAATTGCAGAAACATGCCAGTCTGTACTAAGCTTTATGTACATGTATTATCTAAACTGTACTCCTGTTTTAGAGAGGCTTTCTGCCGCATCCTGATGATCGTCCTCAACCGTCCTGTGAGTCAGGCACAGTACAACCGACTGATGGAGAGGGTCGGTCTCAGGAACAGGAGCGTCATCAACTTCACTGAGTTCTTCAGCCACTTCCGGGAGGTTCCTGGAGAGTCGGACTATCCCAAGTGGATGGATCCCGTCAACAGGAATGACCGAGTGACCATGAGCGCCTCCTCTGTACACATGCACCTCAAAGAAAAAGCAAAACAAAGGTATGACAAAACCCAATTTGACCACAACTTGTACAATCATGATCAAAACATGTGTCTTGTCGGTCTTCTAATCAAGAATATTTTAAGTGTTTAAAATGGAGAGGGAAAGTGATTGGGAGAGACAGACAGAGACAGAAAGAGAGAGAGAGACAGAGAGAGACAGAGAGTATCAGTATTTTACAATTGCTTGTTCAAGCACTAGGATGGCATGGAATCTGAATTCCAAGACTGGGTTCCAAGAAAGTACCCAGAACTGAGTTAACTGAGTGTTTTATTATTTGAATATATACTCATCTCTGAAAGATAAACGCTGTATGTATATACATGTATAAGTACATGTGATTAAAATACAAATCCGCCTGCATAACGTATTTCAAATGCACAGGATAATAAACTAATAATTGTTATAGGACGTTACCCGCTGAGTGTTCAAATCCATCAAGCGGAATTAGGGTATCGGGTACTGAGTAAGCATTGCTGAATCTTGTGGTTGTTAACTTGTTCCAAACGCTGCATTAGCATGCGCCATTAAATAATATAACGTTACGTGAGTCGTGCAAGTTATTGTTCTTATCAAGTAGAATTAAAGCAATTCGCTTCCGTTTAGATTCCTGGACCTGGCGGACATGTTCCCTCAGATGAACCCTGGCGGGTCAGGGCGTATTCTTAAGATGGAGTTCAAGCAGATGCTGAACAAGATGATGTTCTTCATGGACGATGGCGAGTTCGATAAACTGTGGAACAAGTACGTGCCATTTTGACGTGTGTTTTTTCTATCCCATAATTACACTTAGTATAACATGTCTGCTCATTCGCATACTAATAGAGTGTCAGGCCTTAGCAGAACAGGATTCCAGTTTTACCCCAAAGCTATATTAGGACGCGTGCTAAATGGTCATATTAAATGTTTATCAAGCTTTTTACCGATTTAATCTCATATTAAATACAAGAAAGTTACTTTAAATAAAAGTAATGGCTTTTAAGATTAACTCCAAGATATATGTTATATACAAGAAATAGAGACAAATAATATATATCAATGTAAAGTATTTAGCTGTTAGAACTACTATTGGATAACCTCCGCCATTGTTGTAATAGGTACGATACGGAGGGTGTGGGAGTGATTCAAGGGGGGAAGTTCCTCAGAAGTCTGGGAATTGAGTGGAGAAACATGTCTTCCGAGGGGCGGAGGAAGTCTCTCTCACCTGTGCAAGAAGATGGAGGTGAGTGATTGTGACAGGTACAAAATGAAGGTGTGGTGACGATCATTAATTACTGACATATACGGTAATTAATACCGAACGTATCTTGCAGTAATATACATTAAAACTATAGGAAAATATAGCTTATGCCGAATGTGACGTCTTCAACACACATGCGGTCGTACAGATACAAGGTAGGAGTTTACGTTTTCTCGCATTAATATTGCAAATTTTTCAAATTTGATTATGAGGGTGCTTTAGTTCATATCTCACTGTTGGTTATGATTGGAGACGAAGCTTTAGCGAACGAAAACTGTAAAACCATATATGAACATATATACCCGATGTAATGTACTCAAAGATGTCACCATGAAGCTCGTTTTGAAACATTGGAGATCTGGTGTGCACGAAAAATGTTTATTCATTTAGACGAACAGACACATCCTCATGGGCCTTGTTTCACAAAGCGATCTTTGTGCTAAGGTGATCGTAAACTCTTAAGATTAACTTTTAAAACGATTTTAAACCATCATTCCAGTTGCCAAATCAGCTTGAAGCTGTACTACATATCCTAAAATCACTCATGTTTGCAACATTCATTTTCAAATTAACCGAGTCACTTAGATTAATCTTAACTAAGATCATTTTGTGAAACAGGGCCCTGCTCACCCCAAAGAGACTGTCACACGAGAACGCACTTCCCAATTATGGTCCTACTACGCTGCGCATTCGGACAGTTTAAACCCAGTCAGGATGGCTTCAGGGAATCTTAAAATACCATATTAGGAGAAGAGAAAGAAAGTGGACTTAATTTACACTTTGGGACATACGACGATTCGCTTAACAAGTTCAACTTGTACTTTGATCCAAAGCAGTAGTTCACGAGTCACATTCCGCCCTTCTGAATTGTTAATTCGTGACCACCCTTATAGTTGTGCATATTGGCATTTCCTTTGATATACACTCACACTGTACAAAGTGTATTCTATCCCAGTTTGGAAATCCTCCCCTAGCTAAAAGTTCTCTCCCTAGATTTAAAATTCCTTCCCTGACAGCCAAGTGTCTCCCGTTTGAGAATCATTGATCTAAAGAAAACCCTGTTTCCCTTGTGTTTTAGCAGAAGATGGCAACGGTACTCCTGGACGTACCCCGCGACGGAAACAACAGGAGCGGAAACAACAACTGAACATAGAGAGATGGCTGAAGGACAAGTTCAGAGAAGGATTCTTCAACATGAGAGAGGCTTTCGAAGAACTGGACACCAATAAAGCTGGAACGGTAGGAGGAAAACCGACACATTCAATCCAGAATCTTGACCGCACAAGCAATGTAATCAGAAGCAGCGAGATAACATTGGGGCGGAGGCCCTGTGAGAAGTAGTAGAACATTGCTCATTCATTTGTCAAGGAATATAATGTTTGTTTTGAAGTCTGCGGAACACTTGTGTGTCTTCTCCTGTCCAGCTGTTGTCCACGACTTGCCTGAAGACGTAGCATCCCTTATAACAAAAAGAAGCTTAATCCATTAATCTCGTTTAAGACACATAATGATTATTTAAAGGTCTATTCCTGATGTAGACGTTTTGGGGCAACGGCGTCACCCATGTAAGACGTTTTCTGGTTACAGCAGTGCAAACAACTCCATCGCAGTCCAAACCAATGAAAGTACGCGATTCGACATCTTTGTGTCTGTTTTTGGATTAACTTGTGAACTGACAAAAAATATACATTTCGATATCAAATCTTGTACAATTCGAATTATTGTTTTACCTTGTTTATTCCAATTTTTAGGTAACTTACGATGATTTTCTGGGTGTGCTGGATCAGTTTGGACTTCAGCTGGACAAGAATCTTCTGGGGGCGTTCTTATCCAGGTGCAGTGTCCAGGTGACGGGGGGCGGGGTCCCCTACAGAGAGTTCCTCCACAGGTTTCAGGACAGGAGTGACAAGGGCATGATTCACAACATACTGACCAACAAAAAACATAGGTAAGTAGAGTAGACAATGTACATGACAACCCCAAGTAGCACGAACCACAAACACTGAAACGCGTTTTTGATATTATAAATGTGCATGCTATAGATGGATTAGATTCTGAAAGGTACGCAGATCCTTGTAATTTTAAAAAAATTCAATCTTTTCTCATTTAGTTCCCCATATATGCACCCAGATAATATCAGTGGTGACTTAGCTATAATAACGTCCAAAAGAAGCTGTTCAAAGACTTTCAGAGACTATTTTAAAAGAATATACAGTGAAATCCGGATAAGTAAAACCCGGACCAGTAAAATATCCGGATAAGTAAAACATTTTCTGTGGTCCCGGCGTGTTTCTTCTTTATTTATCATTATTTTGATACGGAGAAGTAAATTTGTTCAAGAGAGAGTTGTTTCAACGCGATACAAACCAAATTAAACTCAGCAAACATAAGAACATTTTGATGAACTGTGTACAACAACAGGAGTTTCTAAAGGTTGTAATCAAGTAATCTCTGTATCGTTTCTTTTGGACCTCGGTATAGACAGACTGGTTCTGTGAGGTACGCAACGTTTGAGTAATTTTATAAATTTCAATCGTTCATTATAAATTCTCCCATTTACCCCTTCCATTTAAACTGATGATAATCAACCGTTACATGTCGCTACATTTCTGACATCGATGCCTTGTTATAGCTTTAGGGAAATTAGCACGTCTGAATATTGTTAATTAATCGAGATATAAACGTTGTTTACACCTTTTGATACTTTCGTACTTTTATAAGAAGATACATACATCATATGTTTTTATAATTGAATATAAATAAATTGTTTACGTATTTTGATTTTAAAACGAGTTTAAATATTAGTGATATCAATTGCATCTGTTGCCTGGTACATATTGTTTATGAATAACATAGCTTGCAGAATTGAAATAAACAAAAGACTCTTGTACCATCTGCTGGCACAAGGGAAGGTCTTAAGGGAAATTTAGCTTTTTCTTCGCATTGCATGTGTGCAAAGTTTTGTAATGAACATATGTTCGCAGGTACACACACCCTTCTAGCGTTGACGGCCACTCTACAATAAGCGCCATCGAGTCTCAACTCATGAACATGTTCCAGAGGGATTTCTTGGCACTGTTGGGAACTTTAAAGTAAGTTCAATGAACCTCCAATGCACGAATAATACCCCTGTCAGGGACGGATCCAGGATTTAAAAAGAGGGGGTGGGGCACTACATAGTTGATGAAAGATATAAGTTTCAAGGGATGGCGGGGGACATGCTCCCCCCAAGCAATTTTAAATCAACACGCACTATGGTTCAATCTCAGCCCATTTAGCGATTTATCATATTTTGGAGGTTGATTTTGTGTTAACTCAGCAAAAAAAACTAG
>JAUELE010245733.1:0-11122 GCA_031471655.1 Diodora aspera | reverse complement strand
ATGACGATTATGGTTGACGATAGAAGTGTGCATTTGATCATAATAATGAATACGATGTTTTTTTTATTTCAATGATGATCATTATGATAATGATTTAGATTATGATAATGATAATGATGATCTTCACTATGAGTGAGTGAAATGAACAGGGGACAATATTTCAGCAATAGCGGGTGATGTGCAAAAGGTACATCAAGAGAAAGGACAATACTGGGTCAATAGTGACAGCAAAAGATCCTCATTTTGGTCGACTCCTACGACGAGCATGAGGATACTTGGTTTCCTGTGTCAGAGCGACATCCCCGAAAACCCCACGGAGCTTGCTATGAAATAATGGTTATAACGATTAGTATGATTATGATTATAATGATGATAATTATTAATAAGATTATGCTGATGATGGTGATGACAATGATTAAATAGATCATGAGATATTAATTATAGTAATGACAATACTGATGATCATGATAAGATCATTGTACCGATAATGATGATAATAACCATGCTGTGATGATAATAATAATCATGGTAATGATGGTGTATATTTTATTGATAACGATATATGATTATGGTGATGAAAATGACTATAATGGTGATATTAATTACGATGATAACACTCATAACGATATCGATATTGATGGTAATAATGATGATAACAATGTTCGTGATGATGATACTGATTTTGTTTATGATGGAAATGTTTATAATGATTACGATGATGATGATGTCGACAACGATGATGATGATGATGACGATGATGATGATGATGATGATCCTACTGATGGGTTGTGGGAATTCAATTAATGCAGCTGCAGTCGTTGCTATTATCTGTTTTAAGCTACATTTCGAGCACAGCGGCCACAGAGAGGCTGTGGCTGTGGAGACTGCAAACACCCTTACTTGAACTTAAAAAAGAAGGGTATTAGACTCTCTGCTGTTGATCCGATAACCACGTGGCAGACCCGTTGTGTACGGGCGCGGATTTGCTCCATATTGTGTTCGTGTCACTATTTAAATTACTGTATTCGACGTAATTAGCGCCCCTGGGGGTTAAATTCAAAATCTAAGGGGGGGGGGGGGGGGGGCGGTAATTGTGATACCCCCGCCCCCCCCCCCCCCCCCCCCGGTAAGTGTGATACCTCTCTGGAGAGGGGCGCTTATAAGATCACATTCTAGCTGCGGAGTTGTGGTAAAAAGATCTACTATTTCCAGTAAATCAGCACAAATATAAGTTGGAAATTGTTTTTGTGGTACGATAAACAACTGTACGTTTAATTCTTCACAATGTAATACTGAACGAATGTAAAATACACGGCCAAAAAAGAAGTTGACCAATGAAGAGATTGGTCTTGTAACCTTGTCAACCTATCAGACATCAGAGAAAATAAAACTATGACCAAATAAGTTTAAAAACTACGCTGTCAAATTTCAACTTCGTTAAATTTGGGAACACCTCAACACAGTTTCAAAAGTTTTTTTCTCAAAGTACGTTATAAAGATGGTAACGTAGTTTGTATTGTTTCAAACTGCTTTAGATGGTCCCAAAACTAATGCGAGTCGCATTGGAAAAAGTTTTTCAATCTGCGTTGAGGTGGTCCCAAATTAACGAAGATTGAAAA
This sequence comes from Diodora aspera, assembly GCA_031471655.1. Classification (NCBI taxonomy): domain Eukaryota; kingdom Metazoa; phylum Mollusca; class Gastropoda; order Lepetellida; family Fissurellidae; genus Diodora; species Diodora aspera. The sequence goes on along the minus strand of JAUELE010245733.1, from coordinate 9,503 downwards.
ATATTTTCATACTGCGTAATTTTTTGAAAGTGCGTTGTAACAGCGCCTCTTGTCAGTATTTTTGAGGTTTCCAGATTTCAAAGTTTCCGGATTTTAGAGGTTTCACATGTTTCAGGTTTCCGGAAATTTGAGGTTTTACGGATTTTTTAGGTTCCGGATTTTTAAGTTTTCCGATTTTGAAGGTTTTACATGTTTTAGGTTTCCGGAAATTTGAGGTTTTACGGATTGATGAGGTTTTCAGATTTTGGAGGTTGCACATATTTTAGCTATAAGTTTTCGGAAATTTGAGGTTTTACAGACTTTTCAGGTTTCCGGATTTTTGAGGTTTTCGGATTTGGAAATTTGATATAAAAGAATTCTCAGTTGGGATTATATTTTTGTATTGTCTTTCTTTGATCAGGTGCTTTTGAATTACTGTTTCTGATGTAATCAAAAAGGCAAATTCTAGTAACATGATATTTTCATGTCTGATGTTTTACCAAATAACTCACGGTTTATGGGGTATAAATGCATTTGTTGATACCTTATGACAGCCCTCTGCACACGTTAAGCTGACCTCACAAGCTGCGATTTGTCCTACGATTTCACTTCATACGGTGTCGTTGAGGATCGTTTCCTGTCGTATCGTATCTTAACCCGCCTCACATGATACGATTTTTTCATGCGATACATGATACGATATCATTGAGAAGTGTGTCATATTTTAAGCCGGCCTCACACGGTATGATTATGACCGATTGTGTCCGACAATCGTAGGAAATCGTAGGAAAAATCGCAGCATGTGAGACCGGCTTTAAAACTGATATATCGGCTCCAGCAACAAGGTTAAAATTACGATAGATCGGATAACTGGATTTGCCCCAATAGGCTTTAAATGGCCTCTTTGTGCCCCCGAGTTTGTTTGACCAATTCATGAACTTTGGCACCGTGCTAAAAGGGTTAAAATGTGTATTTGTCCATGTTAGACTTTGTCCATTTGTATGGATTTATAAACGAATTATCGAAATTTCAAACAGTAATGTATCATTTATTACAAAGGCACCTGCCAAAATGCTTTAAATACCTTCAATATAGTCGGTATAAATCATCACTAGTATTTAAACCGGTACTTATGAACGGCAACAGGCACCATTATGTTTGTTCATCTAGTAACGAGGACGATGATAACAAACATTATGTCCGACATAATACACTACATACATTAACTAAGAGTGGATCCAGGATTTGTGTGGAGAGAGGCACATAATAGCGCCGCCCGAAGTTTTTAGAAAAATCATGCAAAATGGTGCAATAGCAGCCATTTTCACGACTTTTCAGAATATTTTTGAGTGTTATTTTGGCTCTCAAAGAAAGGGATCCGATTTGGTTATGGTGATAGAACTTTCAGTAGATATATCCAGAGTATCGCAATCATTTTTCGTGGTTCATTTAAAGAGTGTACAACAACATAAATAATAAATGGAGATGATTCAACTGACAATAGAAACCCAGCATTGATGGACAAGGTGTCAGAAGTGAATTACTGGCAAGCGGAAGTTGCAGAAAACGAAAGGTTGATGATGGAAATGACTTTAACAGAAGCAAATATTCAGTTTAAAACAAAATTTAGATTCCGGAAGCAATTCCAGAGTCGGCGCTAGGATCAAACGGCAGCGGGAGAGGTTCCAGGAGCATTAATGGCCCTTCGGCTCTTACACTATGGTAGATGATGTCTCGTGCGTATAATGACGCCATTCTCGGGGGACTACTTTCAAGAAAGATAACTCTAAAGTAAATATACTTGACTTCGAAATTAATCGCAATTTTGAATAGAATATTTCTATTTGCGAACGGGTTAATCATTACTTCAAGCAATTTTAAATTCACTCAACATACTGGAGCAAGCAGTAAATTCAAAAGATGGATTGATATAGATTCAGAGAAATTCTTTTATCTGAATAATTTTGCATAGTAAAAATTATTTGACCTCATTACTTCCAATACTACGCAAGCTGATTGATCACAGTCGGATGCCGGCTACGGCGCGCAGATGTAGGTACGAGCCTTCTGAAGGGTTACGAAAAAAGACGAGGTAGACGGAAAGATACGAGTTGCTACGATTGGATCCAGGGGCAGACTACCATCCAATCATAGCTACTCGTCCCTTTCCCTGACTTGGCAGAGGACTCGTATGCCATCGGGAGTTTCCGTCACCCCTGTAAGAATGTAATACAACTGAGCTGTATAATACCCACAGCCTCTGACCACGTCCCTTGGCGGGCCGATCTATAGCTGCTGCCTACTGACTTCAATGTTATAACGAGTGAGTGAGTGATTTGGGGTTTTACATGGTTTACTGCAATCTTTCAGCCACATCGCCACAGTCTCACCAACATCAGCTCGGTGCCGGGGCTCCTGTCTCTCCGTTCTGAAAGAGAGGTGCCCGGGCGGGACTCAAACCACAACCGTCAAGGCTGGCAGATCGCTGAACCGACGCGCTAACCACTACGCCATACCGCGCCCCTGAATGTTATATCGAAGCTGGTGGAATGCCAGGAAAAGTTGTCCAAGAACCGTTGGCGAGCTCTGATCCTAAATTAACCTCGCCGGCGCTCAGGTATAGACAAGGCGTCGTTTGAAGAGACTTGCTATAAATCTGTAATGTTGTTTCTTACCTGGATCAGGAACCTTCACCCCTCGATCCCTGTCGTCCTCTGGTGGAATCACAGATTAGCAATTTTTGAAACCTTGTGTTCAACTGATGCATAATTCAAAACACTTGCAGCCTTCACTTTAATTAATGTCACCTGATCGATCTAAAAGTGGTCTGGTTTCCCACTTGTAACCTGTCTAAGGCTAAGATCTCATTGCGCACGCAATGCGTGTTACGCGGTGCGTATAGCGTATTGCTTCTGTCCTCGTGTGTCTATTATATAGAATTATACATAGTACCAATCTGAAGTCAGAAAGGCTTTTTTTAAAATGAAAGACTGCAAAGGGAACTAGAATGTGATGAAGACACTGATTATTGCTGGACTTGCTTATTGCAGCAGAATTTCTCTCTGTCTCTGAAACTTCTCCCCCCCCACTGTTTCTCACTCTTTCTCTCCATAAGAAATGTAACAATTGTCAGTTGTTGACGGTATGCCTTTTCAATGTCAAAGACATGGTCCCCCAAGATTTTACCAAACCTCTGACGCTATTATGGCGGATGAAGCGTATATCAATTCTTTGTCCCAAGACACCTTGAACGACGGGCCGTTACAAACTCCAAAACCATATCCAGTTGCTTACCTCACCTCTCACAGAAATTCTACTGAAATGTTTTTTTGTTTTAAAAAAAAATTTTTTTTTACACTTTTAAAAATATTTTTTTCGTCTCTCCGGGGTCACAGAGTGGTCAAAACCTAATGTGGACCTGTTTGTAAACATATAATACAGGTATGATAGATATAAACATTACATTCATGTTTAATACATGATTAGGTTTATACTTAGAAGTTGACTAGATAAAAATAACGGGAAAGGAAAAAATACATAATTTAAATAATTTAGATAAATAAACTAAAAAAAAGACATCAGAAAAAAAACACAAAAAAACATAAACAAATAAATGAAGTCCTCGCGTGATATTGGTATTTTACAAAAATTATTGACTTTATAATTTGCTTGGGTAGCAAATAAGAAATAACTATTAGTCATAGCCGAATAATAATATTGCCAACACAGCAAAAAGAAATCTAGGTTCCATTAAGAATTCTCAAAACGTTCATGTCTAAGAAAACTGAGTATCATTCTGACATATAAAGTCCAGTACTAGGGCAGAAGAGCAGGATATATAAATTGGGCGACGGAGTATTTCCATTTCCCATTAAGCTGCAGCGTTTTGTTGAGGTTTTTTGTGATATAAACTTCTCGGTTTTAAAGATATCTTGTAAACACTTTAACAACTGTTGAAGAGACAATTCCTTTTTGTTCATGCTTGAGACATGTATATACTTTTTGTTGCAATAATAATAATAATAATAATAATAATAATAACACTTTATTGTCCATGTACAATACAGGAAATTTGTATGGTTTAACCATAGTGACTCAGAAATGATATTATGACATTATGATCAATGTTGAAGCGGCCAACTTAAGAACACCACATATCTAGTACGTCTCTCTAAAAAGGATTAGAAACATGTACATGTATACAATTGTTCAAGTTAGCTCCAGTCTGGAATAAGTCTTTAAAAGAAAAATTACTCGGAAAAACTATATTACAAATTGATATATATTGTTATCCATGAATATGTGCACTTACTGTTTCCAAGATGGATTGCCTTCCACTGCCGTTCCTCTATCATCAACAATACCAGGCTTGTCATCGGCTTGCTTGGTCCTGGACTGTACTCGGTTGCTTGTGTAGTAGCTTACACCAATGAAGTCGACAGAGCCTGACAGGAAAGCATTATGCAATTACAGAGTTTTTTTCAAGTTTGAAGCTAGATGGACAGCATTAACTACCGATCTATGTGTAGATGCCAACACATAGATAAACACATTGGTGCACGCACATTTTCTTGAAAGTGTACATCATTTCTGCATCCATCCATCCATTTGTTTCTGCCTGCCTTTCTCCATACCCCACCAACCTACACGCCAATGCACAAACACCCATACATTCATCCATACGTAAGGGAGTGACCATTTGGCATGGGGGGCTGCAAGATTTTGAAACTAAATAGTTTGCAGGCAGTTTTGGAGAAAATCTGTAGATTGCATGGGACAGTGCTAAGAAAATATGTAGATTGCATGAGACAGGGCTAAGTAAATATGTAGATTGCATGAGACAGGGCTAAGGAAATATATAGATTGCATGAGACAGAGCTAAGAAAATATATAGATTGCATCAAACAGGGCTAAGAAATATATAGATTGCATGAGACAGGGCTAAGCAAATATATAGATTGCATGAGACAGGGTAAAGAAAATATGTAGATTGCATGAGACAGGGCTAAGAAAATATATAGATTGCATGAGACAGGGCTAAGAAAATATGTAGAATGCATGAGCCATGGCTAAGAACATATGTAGATTGCACGAGACAGGGCTAAGAAAATATATAGATTGCATGAGACAGGGCTACGAAAATATGTAGATCGCATGAGACAGAGCTAAGAAAATAAATAAATTGCAGAGAATTATGCCTTTTTCTTTGTTCAGTATATATTACATGTATGAAATCTGTTTCGCCCCTACGAACGTAAAAAGTGAATATTATCTACAAACAATAGATTGTCTCATGCCTTGACACAAAAACAGATAGTACGACGACCACCACCTAACATGCTCCCTAACCACGTACATCCACATCAACCCTATCACCAAAAGACACACACATTCATCCACATATCTTCCTTAATCAAGAAGTTTTCGTGAACATAATTTTTCTGTGATAGCATATGGTTCGTCCAGGATCATTAAACCCATTAACAGAATGGTTCCATGACATCAGTATCCTGTACATGTGAGGCAAGAGACTAAAGATGAACTGGACTCTTGATGTAACAATAAAAGACAGTAGGCCTATGTTGAGCATCAGTTGCTTACCCTTGATCATTTTCTTCTCTTGATCTGTAAACATTGGTAGACGGGACTCGGTGAGATTCTGCGCTTTGCTTTTTATACGTACTTCCCTCATCATCACTTCAGGGTAGTCTCCCTTTAACACAGGATCTAGGAACCAATCAAAAAAAAAAGCAAATTGCCGATCTTGAGCAGACCAGTCGCCTGGGTCCATTAAGTTTTTCGGAATGCTCCAATATGTTTCTACATCAAGGCCAACTTGTCCTGTAATGCAAAATGAACCATAACAACATCTGAAATATGTACTGCAGCACGTATTTCTGGGTCAGAGGTCACATGGAGGCGATGCAGAGGTATTAATGGAGATCCAAAAGCTGTCAAATAAGGACTGAAGTCTCTACTTAAACTGTAGATCCACAGCAACGACTTCAAAAAGTTCATATTGGTTTCAATATTAGCTCTTTGTATGGGATACCATACTTCCCGCCACTTGCGGTTACTTGCCATACTTGCAGCAGATCTCGCTTCCTGTTGCTGATAAGTGACAAGCCTAATCTCGTGTTCTATAGGGATAAGTTTTTTAGTTGCAAAAACAATAAACACGATTTTTGTGACGATGTCTGTTGTGTCGAGATAGCTTTCTCGTTAGTACCTTTTTGGGTCGGCTTAAACTCTTCCTGATATACTTTATAAGCTGCTGAATGAGCCTTGATCATGTTGTGAGCTGCAGCATAACCTTGACCTTTCATCCCTGGTGCATGCTTTCCTACATCATAACCAAACATGGCCAATGCGTTTGGTTCGTTCATGGTGATCCACGTCTTCACCTGGATGAAAGATATAAAACGTATACAAAATTTCAGATACTTTGTGTCAAAAGCAATTTTAAGAAAAAGGAAATGTCTTTTCCAGTTATCTCACAACATTCCAAAACCAGATCCGTGGGTTTGATAGAACTGCAACGATATTTTATTTGGAAAACATGTGCCGTGTATAAGCCCGAGTTATGCGCCTTACACAAGAGTTGGAAGAGGGTTAAATTTTACATGTCAAATTAGGATTTAAGGCCTACATGTACCTTAAGAACACATTATACTTAATTACAGCTATACAGAGAGACACTCATGATAGTGCCAGCAATGGGGGAGGGCGAACCCTACCGAGCGGCACCAACAAAGGGGTGACACCCAAATGACTGTCTCTCAAGGTTGAAATATTTAAAGGATATGTTTTCTTTTCCAAATATAAATACTGCTTTGGAAGGGTGTCCTATGGGTAGGGTGCGGTAACACCTTGAGTAACGGCGCCGAGTGACACTAGTAATGTCCCCGATTACGAGGCAAAGACAGAACGTGTGAGTGATGATGGGTTTGATACTGTTTTCAGCAATCATCAAATTTCCCCGATTACGAGGCAAAGACAGAACGTGTGAGTGATGATGGGGTTGATACTGTTTTCAGCAATCATCACATTTCCCCGATAACGAGGCAAAGACAGAACGAGTGAGTGATGATGGGTTTGATACTGTTTTCAGCAATCATCAAATTTCCCCGATTACGAGGCAAAGACAGAACGAGTGAGTGATGATGGGTTTGGTACTGTTTTCAGCAATCATCCAGCTGTGTCAGCACAGTAACAGAAGCAGATCTGAGCTGAACGATATATGACGATATCCCAAGCCTAAAGAAGGTATGGTGCTTTGAAAAGACGTCTTAAGCCTATAACTCTCATATATGTTCTTGCAATTCAACAAATAAATTGGATCATTTTCAGTCACAAAACAATAAAACCGTACCTCATTCCCCAACTGTTCAAAACAAACTCTGGCGTAGTTTGTGAAGGCTTGAACCATGGTGTCATTCAACCAGCCATTTCTAATAGCTGTAGGAGTGTCCCAGTGGAAAAGTGACACCACCGGCGTGATGGATGCATCTGTGAGTGCCCGGATCAGATCACGGTAGTAGTCGATACCATCTTTATTGATAGAACTGGGGTCTCCATTTGGCAAGATTCGGGACCACGATAGTGAAAAGTAGTACACCTTAACCTGAAAGTCACAGCTTAGGTGTTACTGTTGTTGGTGGTTATTGTAGTGTAGGTTGTGGTTGAGGTACGTACTGGGGTATTGATAGTGATGGTAGATGTGGTTGTGCATTGAGTATTGTGGGCGGTTGACGTGACAGATGTATGGTGATGGTGGATGCAATGGATCCCCTTCAACAATCACTAACGGGCTAACACTATTTTGAAATGATATTATAAACCCAAACGCCCCTAAGTTGCGAAAGCGTGATGTTATACAGTGTACAGGCATTTTTGCAACCATAAAACATCTAGACCCACAAGGGAGACAACAAGGGAATATGGATTGGTAGAAAGAAAAGAAGAGTCCGATTTAACTGGTTTTTGTTTACTGGATACCTAATCTTTCCCAGTGACATTATTCCACTCGTTGTTGTGACATATTAACCTGCATATAAAGAGTCGAAAACATTACTTTCCTTATAAGCTGAGCTCAGTACAAACACAGAGTTGCTCTGAGTTATGTTTCAGGGCCTTCTTTCAGCCATAACCTAATGTGCTGTACAATATGCGGGCAACGACATTATGAGGGCAACGATAATACAAAACCACATTGATAGAAAGAAGATTGTAAGCAAAAGGTCCCCATTTTAGTTATCTTGCAAGCGCGGATCTAAGAGGGAAGAGCTAATTTTCTATGTTTGCATTTCCCCAAACGAGCTACAGACTGAATGAGTCCCTGCATCCGAAGAACACCCTAAGAACTTAAAGGTGCGGAACCTTCTAATCAGTGCAACATTCTCAGTGCGCTGTCCTCTACATCACATGCTACCTTGTACAACAAGCATTGCGTTACCGGGGGCGTATTGTTGCAACGTAACACCACATCACTATCTGGAAGCCCCACAGGGTCAGAGTAATAATTTATGAGGTAGTGGTGTGCGAGAGGTTGATATCTTCACACACTGTATGTAATAGTTTTATGTCACTACTGTACCGTTACTTGCAATTATCCAGGGGTGACGCCAAGCCACTATAAATCACATAGTAGCTCCCTAACTTGTATTTTAAATGTAACACTCTTTCCAATACAATGAACCTAATGGAGAATGATCCAACTCCATGACACATACTCCCATCTTCTTCAGAGCGGCCACATCTTCCTGGTAGTGGGTGTAGGACATAGCCGCCTTGTAGGCATTTTGCTGCTTCTTGATATTCCCAGAATTCCTGGAAAATACATCCCAGGTACTTTCACCTCGACCTGTAACAAAAGATGGGACGTAGACATCTTTTAAATGAACGTGCAGTTATTGCAGCGTTAGACCAATAACCCAGCAGCTTCCATATTGGTTCAATGAACCCACAAGAAGTCATGCATCGTAGACTTTTAACTTTGAAATATGCTTGGGTATTAAATGTAATGTTTCAAATGTGTAAAATGCAAGTACGATGGTTCCAAGGACATTTTAAAAAGTATATAATAGCATAGATTTAAAATTTGTAATCAATATATAAATACAGCAACAACAACATTTATTAGAATTACATTTTTATCTCACCAATATTTATGAAATCTTTTATATGAGCTTAAGCCATTACAAGTACTGCCGCTCGAGATAAGCACAGCTTACATGCCATGACAAAACGTCAGTCTTTGATACTGGGAATTTGATACATTACGTTGGTTTTTACCGTACTGTGCATTATCAGTTCTCTGGGATTGAAATTCAACTCCTTAGGGTGCAAGGTATATTTTATCTATAACAGGTAACAACTAATACCAACCGCAGCAGGTCGGTCGAATGCAATATAGCTTTTGAAACACAGGAATAACACACACGCGCACGCACACACGCACCTTCTATGTTGTAGGCTCCTTCTATCTGGTAGGATGAAGTAGCAGCTCCCCATTTGAAATCAGC
>JAUELE010245722.1:0-11122 GCA_031471655.1 Diodora aspera | reverse complement strand
TGTTGGTAGAGGAGCATCTGGTGGTATCACACAGTTCCCGTTCAGACAACCAGCCGTGTCACACAAAGCTGGAAATAAAAGGACATTTTGGTGAACATAAACAATTTTGGACATTTAAATAATATAGAATTAACTGTAAGGAGCACGTTCAGTACGAACCCTTGTGAACAAAACAAAGGTGGGCAACCTGTCAAAGACAGTCGGGATTAAAAATAGCATTTTAAATTATATTGTTTTCAGATACTGATACATTTCAACGTATACTTCCAAGTTTTCCAAGATGTTCTCATGATTACTCGAACCACATCAGACAGTCATGATGACATCAAATTGTGATTTCAATGTAAAATAAAGTGTTATCAAGTTAAAACATCGCATACATTTTAGTTTTTTTAATTCCTGATAATTTATGACAGTGTGTACACACTTTGTGATGCCACTGGAGCCGTCAAGAAGATTAACGCCACGCAACAGCACAGAATCGTACAGCAGTGATGAGCTTCATCTTGTTGGCTTGAGATACTCCGAATCAATAGTGAAGTACAAGACCAGTGGTGTCCTTATATACCATCTGCTTCTTTGTCTGCTAATGATGTTCGTTGACTGACAGGTCGCACATAAAGTAGTGAAAAATACCAGATAGTAAAAAGAAATGATCTGCCTTGATTTATGTTTGCTTAGAGAATTATGTCCGTTGTTGATACTTTACCTGAATAATAATATTGAAAGGAAAATATTTCTGTAAGCAGTCCATACCAAAGAGTAGTTTTAAAAGTTGTTTGAAATCATGAACAATAATTTACTAAAACTGATTTTGGAAATATGAAAGAGATGCATAATGTAATACATAAGCACAAACTTCTTTATCGTCTTGATATTATTGTGATAAAACGGTCGCGATAAAATAATTACTATTTATGCTAAATTAACATCCTTTGTCCGCATGATAGAGTTGGTGGGGTCATGTAGTGAGCATGAATTGAAATTAAACTTAAAAGAGTTTTAACAGCTTTCGCTCATGTGTGCAAATCTAAATACATGAACCTACTTTTTTTAAGTATTTGAACTGTCAGCTTCCGTATTCGTTCTATCTGCGGCTTGCTCATTTCGTTAACCCATTCAAGCATGGATAGGAAGTGATTATTTGACTTTTGTGGAGGAACGGGGGTGCAGAAATAAATAGTTCGCTGACAGTGTTGGCGAAAATGAGTTTATTGGTAATTAAGAGTAAAACATACATGTATGTAGATTGTACAGATATATGCATTTTCAGTTTATAATTATGAACGCATTGGGTGAAAACATTCTAAATAATCTTATTTGTCCCTTTTTAATACATGTTTATTCCTGTAATTACATAAACATTCGTTATCACTGATATAATGATGTTTTCATTGAATATTATTTTGAAGTTACTTGCACTAATATATTTGTATTGTTAACATCATCATGATGTGATTAACATTAATTGCTGGTATAACAGAAACGTTATGTTCTCTAGGTTGTCGTGAAGTTAGGAAGCGATCATTTGATTTTTATGGTGGGTGGCGGGACGATTTTGAAAATAAATAATTTCAAATAATTATGGAGAGAATACACAGATTGCATAGGGCAAGACAGGCCGATACATACATAGCAGAAATATATACATTTGTTTTTAGTTTATGATTGTCAAATGTATCATCAAAACTACAGCACTACAAGTAACTTTAATCTTTGTATTCCTTGAAAACAAATTCAAACTACCATGAATACAAAAAATAAAAATAAACAGTTTGTCAAAGAAACAATAGATCAGCTCATGCCATTACATTAATATGTGAATTTCAAACGAATCAAAATTATTTGCAACATACTTGTGTACGAAAACAGAATGCCATTAATAAAAACATTAGTTTTTACTTGTCGACAAAGAAACTGGCAACTGGCATTCCTTCTCTATAACAAATACCCATAAAAGAACTGTGCCGAGCGTTCATTGTAAATATAAGGTACATAATACCTAATGAAGCTCATATTAAGTTTCATAGTGTTATCAATGAATACATTAATGTCCTGAAGTATTTCCCTCGCTTGTTTGACACTGACAGTATGGACAGTTTAATTATGAAAGGAAAACATTTTATTAATGAAAAAAAGTTTTCTTTGCACAACAAGGAAGGTCACTTGCCGTATAAAGATAATTTAAATGTCAAGACAATCATTTATGATACCGGCAGACAAAAATGTTTTTAATTTGCTATAGATGTTCAAAGATACACAAAGAGCTCGTGACACAGCCATGTCGTTTTTTAACTCCTATGAAAATATGTGGATTCTTTTATCTGGTAGGAGCAAGCTTGATGGACAAATAATACTTCCATGATGACAGTTCAGTTTGTCACTGTTATTCTCGAAGGTAACAAAGAGCCAGGATCTGTATAAATGTTGGAGCTGAGACAGCAAGAACATCATTCAGCTCTCTGAAACACTCGACCTCAACCATGGAGTTCACTAAAGCTTTACTTACCATTGCTGTGTTGGTTGTCATGTATCAGGTGGCGGATATAGAGGCCCAAGGTAAGAAAATTCATCTTAAAATTACTACTACTGATCATAATAACGGTACGGACATGTTAAGTTTGAAGCATATTGTCCTATACTGGTGATGTGATCTTTCCCCCTGCACTTAACTGGTGAAAGTGGTCATTTGGCTGAAAGATTGCCGAATACCACTAACCATAATAAGCACAAAATGCCACGCTAAACTGACATAAACATTATAAGGAGTGAAGGCAGTTAAGTATGTGGATTATCTACCAACGACCCAGGCGGTTCCATGTTCGAATCCGCGCCGGAAAATCATGGCATGTTCCTAGAAATCAATAAGAAAGTGTTGATCTGGTGCACTTTCTCATAATGAATTCACACTTCATTTTCTAGTGACAGTCGTAACTCGCAGGTTTCACCACATCAAAGCATCCACTGTTAAAGCGGAGACGCAATACGATGACGCAAATTAGAATTAAACGTTAAAACACAGGACATTATTGATCAACATTTTCTTCCACGAAATCAATAGTTTATGTCACAATAAAACACCAGTCAAACATCACACATGATAAAAAGCTGGTATCGTCTTGTTTATTCCAGTTACTCTGTGTGACACTGCAGTAGGGGGATGTTCTAATGGTGCCTGTGTGGTACCCCCAGCTGCAACTCGTGCCACGTGTAACTGTAGTGAGGGATACACGATTGACATCACCAACCCTAACAACTGTGTCGGTAAGTAAATCATGATAATATCAATTCAATTCCTCTGCAACAAATGTGACTTTCTAAATAAGAACAACATTCTCAGTGTTATAAACACATATATCATGTAAGCTATTATCTGTATCACAAGTTTTAACCGTTCAACTATCCTACCATCAAGAGAGTCTTTTTGTTTGCTGATAAATGTGATACTGGACAATAAAACACATTCACATTTACGGTTTTCTATTTTAGATATAAACGAGTGTTCAGACCTATTCTACAGTGAATTCATCTGTGGGAGAGCTTACGGTCGAACCAGTCAGGGGCTTCCTGACCCCTATAGCTACATCCAAACAGGGGCCTGTATCAACACGGCTGGGGGTTACGCCTGTTTCTGTTATAACTCTTTCGTAGCTGTCCCCGGCCAACAGAGGTGTGTGGGTGAGTGCGGTTTCTCTTATATCAGTTATCCCATTAGGGTACATAAGGGTTCTGATCTGTGGTAATTTGACTGAAAGTATAGTGACACAAACTGAACATGGCTATTCTTGGTTTTCTGTGAGTAATGTGGGTTTCTTTCCGCCAGTTGGATAACTCCACCGATTAGCAAAAACAAACTGAAGTAAGTAATAAATATAAGAATACGAATGTTTCAGGTCCCAGGTCACCTATCCCCACCCAGCCACAGTTGCCGCAGCCACAGTTGCCACAGCCACAGTTGCCACAGTCGCTGTTACAGAGACAGTACTACTTGCAGATGCTGGATGAACTTCTCGACTTCTAACAACGTCCTTAAAAAACAGGCACAATACGAGTCAGTTAGAACAGTTCTGAAGCCTTGTAAATCAGCAATAAAAATATGAAATACAGTTTCAACAAAAGTTTGATGTCTGAATAGTTATTTTTTAACCAAACTGTACACGTTTTAAAAAAAATACATAAACACACATCCCAGGACATTCTCGAAAATGCAGGGTGTATAAGATTCCGTCAACGTCTCCGTCAGATACCCTGGATTCCCTTCTGTGCAGAATGATCGTCTCGAGGTCGGTGTTTTGACCAATCAGTGAGGTGTCCACAGCGAAAGCTTGCGCCGATTCATGTGGCGCGTCTCTTCCAACACTCCGCGAAGGAAAGACATCTGCTTTGTGGCTACTTGTCAAGAGTTACCTCCTTTGCTGATATATCTCGTGCAGCTGTGGCATCTCCTTGGTTGACTATATTTAGCACATTTGGACTTTCCATACACACAAAACGACTGTCGTTAATACGAGCGAATCCGGGGTACATAACGGAAGCATTTGGCGTAGTCAATATCCTGGGTTTCGAGGATGATCACAGGAATGAATTCGAGGGGGAAATGATGAAAACTGAGATATTCACAATTTGATGCAGATTGTACTGAATGGTAGATTACCAGGATACACACTCTGGGTTCATCACAACTCTTTGTTCACTAAGGACAAAACAGAACAGTATTTCGTATTGTGTTTCGTGTCAGCCCAGCATCAATCAGTCACTACAACTGAAGATCGAATTATGGCCTGTTTATTTCAAATTTATGACATTAAGATGACATTGTGTTATAAAGTATTGAACTGACAACCCCCGCCAACTTAAATGGTAAATAACTAGTTTGGCACTGTATCAACAATGTCAAGGTAGTTACGAACAAGTCCACGTGTCAACCGAGACCTATCATGTAATAGTCACCCATAACGACTTAGGACAACAGACAAATAATTGTTATGATGTGTTAAGGGTACATGGAACACTATGACTTTAACTTTGGGTCGTTAGCGTCAACACAGGTTTCACCTCATCAAATCAATAAACAGTGGGTCTTGGAGCCTTCGCATACCTTGATAGTTCCAGTATTATTCAATTAAAGCATCGTGATAAGATTGTAGATTGTTAACATTAGTTTATTAGTGCAAACTTCCCGCTTTCACCACATCAATTCATTCAATATAATAACCATTCTTGAAATCCAGGGCATACATGTATGTCTTTGTCAACGGCTCCCTCAGATGTCTCCCTCCCATTGACGATTGTTGTTTTGCGTGTATGGAAAGTCTAAATCTGTTGAGCTGCACGAGAGGAATTACCAAGAGAAGTAACTGTTGATAAATTTAAACATACAACGTCTTTACTTCGCTGAGTGGTAGAAACAGCGTGTCACATGATTTAGTTGAGTTAAAAGTCAACGTTAAAAGTCTCCGTTCGGCTCGTAGAGCCATATCCTGATTGGACGCTAACATTCGCTGTGGAAGCCTCACTGATTGGTCAAAACATCGACCTCGAGAAGATCGTTCAGCAGAGGAGTGATTCCAGGGTATCTGAGGAGCCGTGGGCGGAGTCACATTCTGCGGATTTCGAGGATATACAATAACCGGTGGCAAGTGAGATGGGCGAAATCTATTTCATGTTAAAACGGCAATGTGTATATAATGCATGCATGGGTCATAAACATGCAATATGGCGCCCAAATTCACCATAACGCATTTGCAGTTCGCATCCAAACACAACTTGACTACAGATGACAGATCCCAATAAACTCCATACAGCGGTGCTTGCCAAACGCAAGTGCCATTGGCTAGGTACTATGTATGACCTTACCCGACCTTTGACATGGGGGCCATGACCTGAAATAATATAGATTCAAATAAACAAAGTAAAACTGAAAATACGAGTGTCTGTGATTTATTTGTAAGATATTGTTCTTTTAGAGAAGCAAGTAATAATATTGCAGTGAAATATTCAGTGACAGTTTAGGAAATGATCAAATGCAACATAATTTGTTTTATTTGGGACCACATTTCCTTGAAAAGTAGCTAGTCTACTACTGTTGCAGTTGAGTCTCATCCGTTATTCGAACTCGTGCCCCCAGGGTTAAGCACTCATCGCCAGCAGTAAATATCAGCGATGTAGATCACTCAACCACCGATACTTTGCTAAAAACGAAGTTCAGCAGCTGAGTTTTCTACATAGTTGACATTCAGTACCCCTCTGATAGGTAATTGTCACAGCTCCCAAGGCCAATATGACGGTGAAATATTCAGTGACAGTTTAGGAAATGATCAAATGCAACATAATTTGTTTTATTTGGGATCACATTTCCTTGAAAGTAGCTATTCTGCTACTGTTGTAGTTTAGTCCCATCCGGGATTCGAACTCGCGCCCTCAGGGCCAGGCAGCCATCGCCGGCACTAAATATCAGCAATTAGCTAACAAAGACATTAACGACTCAAAACAAAAAGACAGGGTTTTCAATTTTGAGCTGTAGAAATGCAACCAAGTTTTGGGTGAAAAATTCTGTCTAGGGCAATGGTGTACAGGAGCGCCGTACAGAGCCTGAAACAGCGTGTGGCCTTTATTTATTTACAACTCATATCGCACTACGTCAGAAGTATGCTGTAGCAGCATCACCAGGGACCGAAGTTCTTCGGCATGCATGAGACCGAACTAACGCTAACTTCAGAAGTAGCGACGTAGTAGATCAACAGTGACTACTTAAAAAATAGTTACTTCCAAAGAAACGTTTACTTCCGAAGTACGTTACTTCCTTCTCATGCATACGGACCCAGACAACTGGAAGAGTGCAAGGCGGAGTCTGAAGCAGGAATTCAGACACATGATTTTTAGACGGAAAGCCGTCGGGTCACAACTCAATACTTGGGAGAACTATCTGATGTATGTTTATGAAATAATATCTCTTAAAATGTGCAATGACCACAAACGTTAGTCGGTTAATACATTAAAAGTCGTATAAACGATTTGCACACATTTAGCAATAATATTTGGTAAACGCATGTATACTACTCATAAAATGTTCAGAGTCAAACATAATGATAACACTATTTTGTTAACAGTGCATCCGAAATCCACATGATAACATGTTTGCACACATGTCACATACCACTTTGCGCATGTTTAACGTCACAATCATGAACACCATGGGCAATTGTTTTTAGATTATGAGGAACATTTCATGTGGAGCAAATTTTCCTGAAATTCAATAAACCTCAGCATTAACTTGGCAAGTGGTAAATGTTCAGTAAAAACAATACTGCATGAATACCCCTTTCTAAACATATGCTCATATGGCACGTTCCGGCAACCTTGAAACAGTAAAATAGGTTAAATGAGTTTATGCTTAACTTGTTTGAGTCGTGTATACTCGTAAAAAAGCGAATCCACTTCCTTTCGTCATCATGAAGACCGCCATGTTTACAAGTGATTTCAAAGCACAGCATTAAAAAAACTACTCATCTGTCTTTTCGAGTTAGGTTTTACATTCACTGTTGTTATATGACCTCGGACTTTAAATAAACTGCTTCTTTAATATTAGAATGGCCAAACGTAGAGCTGTACAGAATATACACAACCTTACTGGGCTGCACTATTGTATAGTGCATTCGTGACGAAATAGGATTTATTCCCCTAACCGACCAACTCATCTAAAGGGTCATCTGCTTGGTTACCGAACCGACATTATTTCTCAAGTAGCTTTACCACATTTTACCAACGTTCACAACCTGCTGGCGGCTTGACTTAGCAACAACACATCTAAGAAAAAAAAGCGTCAGTCTTGAGTATCTTACCTTCAAAAGAAATCCAGAATTGAACAATCTAAACTTATGAGAAACTAACCTCAATAAATGTTCCCCTTTACACAAACAGGCATACTGTTGCGTTTGACGTCATATGATGAACATTTCATCTTATTTTGTATCTTTAATTAAGTTGGTGTAGCGGGGGAGCAAACGGTCAGGAAACAGTTTTCTTCTCGTAGACTCTGGTGCTGTCGCATTCCTATTGAGTTAAAATCTCATATTCACAATGCTATGCCAAATCACAAGAACATAAAGTGTATATACAATAATCATTTTTATAACATGAACTTATTTTACATCGTAAAGGTACTCATTAAATGTTGATTTACTTGGGGTAAATGTGACCAATGTTTTATCGTCTTATCAAGTTCATCTTATTGTTTATCCTCAATACAGATGGTGTAGCGGGGGAGGGGAACATTCCGGAAACAGTTTTCTCCAAGGAGACCCTGGTCCTGTCTTACTCCTAATGAGTTAAAATCTCATACTCACAAAGAAATGTCAAATCACAAAGAACACAAAGAAATAAAGTATATTCAATAATCATCTTTATAAGCTGAACCTATTCTACAGTGTAAAAGGGATTAGACTGAACTGGTCGCCGCACCGAAAAAGTGACCACAAAATTAGAAAATAAATAATAAGCCTTTCAGCAAGAATTGTATTCATTGACGTAGATTCGACTTGTGGCGACCAGCTCGGTGTACCCCATGTAAAAGTATGCACACTAAGTCGAATATAATAATTGTAGTGTCTGATTCACAAAAAAAATACAGGGTTCAGCGCAGCTAAATACCGAATAATGAGGTTTCGCAACATCACTGATTGTTTTCAATAGTTTATAGTCAGCTTTGTCGAAAAGAACAATCGTAAGGACAGCCTTGTCAAACTGAAAAACAAAAAAAGACATTCGGGAGTTCATTCAGGGAGGTCAACACGCAATAAATAAATTATATCAATATTTAAACAAAGGACAGAACATGTATGAGATACGTATATAAAGCAGGGTTTTCATTCAAATCAGTCACATTTGTCTTGATAGCTGGACAAACCTCACAAACTTCTACAAACATGATGAGAGTTAGCGGAGTTCTCCTACTGGTATTTGCAGCTGTCTGCTTCAGCGATGTACATGCAATGATGGATTTTGATGGTAAGTTAAGCAATTGTTCAAATGTACATGTATGTTGCCAGAAATTATAATTTATATGAGGTAAAACTCAGAACAAGAATAATGTATGTATGTATGGAAGTATGTGGTTCCCTTTCTCAAGTTATTACTTCAAATCAACAGACTCGTGCATGCATGCATGTACATGTATGAATATATTAATGTTTGGATGTATGCATACTCACCTTTAGTTGTGTATTTATTTATGTCTCAGTATTAAATCTTCTTTTTCAGATCTTCCTTCAAGTCAACAAACTCAGTTTCTCAACTCCCTGTTTGGTCAACAAACTGGTAAGCAAAGTCACACACCCAGAAACTTCAACGACCAAATTCGCTAACAAATTGTGAAAATAGACATCAGTGAATTATTCCCCAGCTCCCTACGAGACCTAAGGCCCTGAACCTAACAGTCCTATATACCTGGCCTCCTTAGCTAAAAAGGGTGAATGAGTGGAATGGATTTTTATATTGCAGGGGGCAATATTTCAGCCATAGCGCAATGTGATGTGCAAGAGGAAAGGGGCAACACAGGATCTATAGTAAGAAATAGAAAGCTCTAAAGATCCCCATTTTAGTCGCCTTGTACGACAAGTATTGGCTTAATGAGGCCCTATGCCAAATACCGAAATTTCTGCAAACACGGCATAGTGGACTGATAGAAAAGTATCGTAAATTCGGTAACTCGGCTTGGTGGGGTTAATAACACCATTAGCTCTGGGGAGCTCTGATAATTTCATTAACTCAGCGTTCCTTTATTTCTTCCCATCAGTACATTATATTGATACATTGTTCATTTCAAAATGGGATTGTTTTAAAATCGGAGTTTAAAGCGTTCCTATGTTTATTTCAGCCAGCCAGTTTCCAGGTCAAGCTCCCATGACCAACCCTTTTGGTTTCCGTGAGTATAAATGTTTGTTAAAACCTTCAGAATACCAAAACCATTCAACCAATTAATACGTTATTTGTAAGTTGTTAATATCGTACTACTGTAAAATACATTAACCAATCCAAAAGAGTGTAGGATCATATAATTAGTCCTGGAAAGCAAATTTGAAAGGTTCAACTTGTAAGCTGGCATCATTTTGCCTCGAGATGCCCAAACTTAGATATTGTGATGGCCAACGGCTCTATTGGACCATCCACTAAATGAGAGAACAACTAGGGTGTTTTATATTCAACAGATACATTTATTTAAAAATATAAACTAAACAGAATCAACTAAAGCGCAATAATACTACAAAGCAAAACATAGTTACCTAGAGGTCAGGGCTTGGCGTCGGGATCCAGGAGAGGGCCATGGAGGGAATCGAACTCTGTAAGAAAATGTCACGCAACGACAACGGCGGTGCCGTCTCTCCAGTGACCAATGCCGGCGCCTTAAACCTAATTACTTACCTCTGGATCCCGCTGCCAAGTGCCAAATATTCAACCCTAGGGATATTTATAGGGGAACTAGTGGTCACGTGGGGTACATGAAAGTCATGAATATTACAAGAATTGCGATTCTGAGCCACGTATCAAACCTTCTAGAACAGATGCGTTTGAGCGATATGTTCATGTATTTACAAACATACGGTTCTGCAAAAGTTCCCATCTGCCGTCACAGTCCACATATTGCTGTCGCCATTGTGCAGTGCCAATATCAATTTAAGTAGGGCCAAGTGGGATTAAAGTAGCTTGTCCATGGATACCACATGGATCGAACCGTAGTCGGAGTACCAGTCTGACGTCTGTTGCTAACAGCTACCTCGTCTTCAGTTGGGGTTTGAATCTAGTCAGAGGCAAGTTTAGTCACACTGAGATGAAACCGTGACCTCCTATAGGTGAACAGATACAGAAAGGACAATCAGCAGAATGTAATATGTTCTTCTTATTACCATTACGTTTTATTGTTATGGCCTATTGCAGTGCTGCACAACTTCTGCCAGGTCTGTTTGTATCACTTTATTGTTATGGCCCGTTGCAGTGCTGCACAACTTGACCCCAGGTTTGTTTGTATCACTTTATTGTTATGGCCTATTGCAGTGCTGCACAACATGATCCCAGGTCTGTTTGTATCACGTTATTGTTATGGCCCGTTGCAGTGCTGCATAACTTG
>JAUELE010245711.1:0-11123 GCA_031471655.1 Diodora aspera | reverse complement strand
ATTAGAGGCGAGAAAAGCAGGGATCGTTTGCGTTCACATTTTCTATCAATCTCCTTTGTGAGAGATGTTACTCGTGGTGTTTACCTGGCTCATCACTGCGTTAGGAGGCGCGCGGGATGGCGCAGTGGTTAGTGCGTCGGCCCAGCAATCTGCCAGCCTTGGCGGTCGTGGTTCGAGTCCCACCCGGGCACCTCTCTTTCAGCCCGGAAACACAGGAGCCCTGACACCGACGTGATGTTGGTGAGTCCGTGGTGATGTGTCTGAAATATTGCAGAAAACAACGTAAAGCTCCAAATCACTAACTCATTGTGGTAGGCCACATAAAAATAAATAGTAAGGCGGGCGGCTAATTATTGTTCTTATAAATTATTTTATACATGTGGAGGACATGAATACATAGCAGGTGTAAAACGAAATAACACTAATTCATTTCCTTGCAACACTATTGTCTGTTGCAATGTGTACCTTTGACAATAAGCTAAACAAAACAATGTTGTCAACAAGAGAACATAAATTTGATAATCAGCGGTTCAGTCTTTCTGGTGCATTTATTTTTGTGCAGTTATATTTCATTAAAAAAAGTCGGGTCTGTTTTTCAGAGAAGAGCCAGGACGATCACCAATTATTTATGTTTTTATGGCCTTATGGCTGAAATATGCAATGTAAAAACGTCATCCCAGCTCCACTCTCAGTTCGTATATCGCGTTAGGGTTAGAGATTCAAGATTCTTCATTTCAGCCACATGGTCCAACATACACCAAGTTGATCAACATTCTGTTGGAGCAGTATGGTGTGACAATTATACATAAAAGTTCAGTTTTATTAAGGTTTCGCTTGAGGAATATACGTAAACCCTTTAGTACTGATATGTTGTTCACGTTTAGCAAGAAATACAGTTTTTGTGTAGTAGGATGTACATAATACTATTGGGTTATAGATCTTTCTCTGGATAGCTTACAGAAAGGAAATTCAAGCAAAAATGCATTTCATCCTCAATTACGCTATCATGACTGATCACAGTAAATATCAATAATATTCTTATTATAACGCCGCTTTTGTATCTTTAGGTCATGAGGACAACATCTGAATTTTGCCAGAATACCAATCAAATCTTTATCCAACACATTTGAGAGAATACAGGTCTCTGGATTTAAAGCAGATTTAGTGTTTATATTCATTTAAAAGTGTGGAACACTAGAAGACTGCCTATGAAAGGTAAACTGTAGCTGCAGCTACCAAAATCTACATGTATATTTCATGTTTCAGGCTATTGCATCCAGTGTTACCAATGTGACAGTAACGAAGATTACTCGTGCCCGGGGGACAGAGGCTTCGACACGTCCGTCAACGCCATGGTCGACTGCAACAGCTTCGAGGCGCACGTGCCTGGACAGTTCTGCATGAAAATTTACCAAGAAAGTCCCGGATGTAAGTACTCATCTTCATCTATCACACGTGACGCTCTACTTCAGGTTTTGCTGTCCTCAACATGTTGAAGGCCTTCTCTCAGTGACACGGATTCCAGGTCGATAACTCAGCTCAAAGTCCAAGCTCTTAACGGACTCTATTCTCGAAACGTTCGTTGCTTAAAAAATGTAATAAATGTAATATTTTGTAACTAACATAGATCTGTAAGTTAGAAAGCAACGTCTTTATTCCGGTCCAGTGGGAGATTTCTTTTCAAAGAAGATAATTATATCTATTTTCAGGGGGAGCCTGGAAGAAGATCACGAGACGATGTGGTTCCAGAACGGATTTTGGTAAGGCTTACCTCTTCATTTTAACGTTGTTCCTTTCCTGTGCAAATGTTTAACACATGGACTCTCTAACACCCATTTTCTTCACTTTTATGTTCTACTGATCAGGCATGTCCGGGGAGTGACGTGGTGTCACACAAATAGAATAGGGCACCAGTAACCCAATGTTTGTCGTACAAAGCGATTAAAATGGGGATCTTTTGCTTTCACTTTCCCTTCTATCGATCCCTTTTATGAACTGTCTTTTCGCCCGATGTGCACCTTGCACATCACGTTGCGTTATGGCTGAAATATTGCCCCTGCAACGTTAAACATAACTTCAACTCAATTCTGATAAGGCATGAATGGTGTATGTGTATTTACACATAATTCAAATTCTCAGCCTGTAGCAAAAATGTCGCGACCACAAATATTTGGTTGCTTGATCATCATGCAAACTTTATAGTTTTAGACTTCTTATTTGTGTATGTTCACCACGTTTCGACGTAGATCCTAAAATAATTTTCAAATGTCTGACCTAATGTCAGATAAAGAAGTATAAAACCATAAAGTGTTCTTGTCTTCAATGCCATGAATATTTTGCAAGTATCCTATATATAAAAGTCTTCCCAGAACATGTCTGTAAATCTGTAATATACGTTCAGAAGGTCCAGACCTTATTCTGTGTCTGCGCATATCTCTGCTGATCTGCACCAAACATCGAAATTAAGAGAAAGTATACAGTGATATGTCGATGTCGCGGTCTGTTCCTGAAATGCCATTATGGTGATCGGTCTCTCACGAATGGTCAACCAACAATGGGCACTTCCGGTTCCTGAACTTCTCAGAAGTAATTTAGTTTTATGCCCTGAGACATTCAGTCCATGTTATACTACACTAGATTTGACTTTGATGCTTGACGTCACGATGTTGTTGCAGGTGTGGCGTGGGGCTGTCGATGGTCGTGGGATTACACTGGAGTATTCAAAGAAACATGTTACTGTGAAGACAGAGATGGCTGCAATAGTTCGTCACGTGTCCACACTAGCCTCGTTCTGACTATCCTATGTCTTCTGGCCATTAAACTGAAGCTGTTATCTTTTTGAAGCATTTTTCCATCAGATTTTTCATTTTTTACGCGAATGTCAGTAAATAAAACTATGAAACACATCATCAACTAAAGTGATTGTCGAAAAACGTTGTTTTTTTAATAAAAAAGGCTTTCGTACCGAATACAATATTGAAATCTATGCAAAAAAGGGGAACGGGTGAAGGTCCAAACCAGAACTTGCGAGTTGGGGATAGGTCTGACGTTATTCATTCAACTCCAAACAAAAGGTTTTATTTCAACTATAGAAATACGAAAGAAAACAGCGAACAAAACTATCTTCAGACGACGTTTCGTCTATATAATAGCGTGTTTCAACTATAAATATCCAAGATAAAAGCTCATTTCTTTAAAGGGGAAGGCAAGTTAAAGACCAAAATGGACTTTCATTTAACTCCAGGGGTTGGTTTGAGCATGTTTGTCGAAGTTTAGACAGCTAGATTAAAAAATAGATACTAGCCCTGCCCTTGAAATCTTTCAGTCGTACGTATATTATATATCTGTATCCCGAATGATGTATATATTATTTTGTCCATGTTTTATACTTGTGTTATTGTTTAATAACACCACCATATCAGACATATCATTTGTACAATAATACAACTTTAATGGTTGTTGTACCAGTTGTCCTTGTGTAAATATATTTTCTTTAAATAATTTGTATTTGCTATGTAATTTAGCTGTGTTTTCAACCTGATTATAGTTAATTTAACTTGAAACAGGTTCATAATTATACCACTGATTACTGAACTGGTGCTGTTCTGTGTATAGGTGATATGTATGTTTCTGATTGCAAAAGTCTACATCATCAAACCGTATGTAAATGTATATGAAGCATATATACAGAATAATTATAGTTCCTGATCATTTAACATTTTAATTCGCTTACAAGTTTTAATTACATTGGCAATTCATTTAATCACGACAGAGAACTCTTAATAAAACGCTGAGTAGTAGAACTGCAGCCCCTCAAGAATGTGTTAGCACTGACATTAGATATCCGTCCTGGAGAAGAAAGTGCATTGTCAATTCAGTAGTTCCCTTCATTCATGCGGATCTTTCTTTTTACAGCAGCGAAAAGCCTTGTCAGTTGTCAGGGTTAAATGTACTGATTTGGCATGTTTTCTAGTTTAAGCTCGGACGAGTTTAATCTCTGTCAATTAGTTGGAATCCCGTCTGATTCGCCCATGGCATGTCTCGAGACTCATTTAAGTCGAACCTTACGTTATAAATTTCCTTCATCGTCTGGGTTCCGTTTAATTTCGTTTTTATAACATCAAGCATAACCAACTGAGAAACAATTTAAAGGAAAAGAACGGTTTCGTATTTGGTAATCCTGTTTCAGATTTTGATATGTAAATATTTGATTGTTATATACTCGGCTTTTTGAACGAATAAAGTATTTAGATAATATTGTGTTTTTGTATTTAGCATTTATTAAATTTTCACGTTGGACATTGTTTTGCTGCTAGATGAGAAACTTGGTCAAGTTCTGGGAAGAGGTACAGTCAGTATGCAAGAATAGGGTTGAAAGAACAAGTGAATTGGAGATCATTCGCTTTCACGTGCTGTCGATCTTTGATCCGTCTTCACTTTGTTTGGGTGTGCCTATTGTATCATGTTGATATGGGTTGAAAATCTTCGCCATCGATGTCAAAACAATAACAACTTTTTCAAAGAATTCCTGCATGGTTCGACTTTGAAAGAGCCGAGTCTGGTTGATATGACACCAAAGGAAGGGGAGACTAAATGAAGATCGGATGCCTCGACTCGCTGGAGTCGTTTTCATTCTGCCTTGGTTCTTGAAACTCGTTATGACTGAAAGTTGCTATCGGGTCAAACACTTCTTGAACCCAACCTAATGTTGCTGCCAACGCTTGCACGCCAATGATACATGACACGTGGACTTTTGTTGAGAAGTTAGGGCTATAAATTTGATTAAATAATTATACTCAGCTCAAATATTGAAGGGTTGGTGTAACGACCTACATGTAGTTGTCCAAAGTCATAATGATGGGTTTATAAGTCGCCGAGTTTTACAGATAAATGTATATTTGGTAAAATGGTCAGAGGCAATGTGCGAGAAAAGCATGTTTTGTTTTCAGTAAGTCGCTACATAAAACGTTAATAATAAAGCATCATGTATAATATCAGTCGTGGATATTTCCCCTAACTCAGCACTGCGAAAATCATAGTTTCAAAAGTACGACAGTATGCCTATTCTAATGAGCGACCCTTCAGTAGTTGGGCTGACTATATATTATGTGGTGAGGGGATACTTTGCTCCTTGGGAATAATGTCCTCTCCTAGCTGTGCTTTAAAACTAGGCCCAACATAGCAGCATCATAGAGTAATGTTTCAGAGTACGACGAAAAGTTTCCTATGTCTTGACTCGGGGAAGACATGACACGGTAAACTGCTGGCATCAGCTGTACTGATCATCTCGACCTATTGAACAATGTGCAGGGGCAGATCAGGGATTTTGGAAGGGGGGTGGGGGGGTCCAACTTGCAAAATATCAGTCTCATCCGGGTTCGAGGACTCTTTACTATGCAATTTTCCGTACTCGGTTTTCAAGGGGGGGGGGGGGGTCCGGACCCCCGGGACCCCCCCCCGCCGGGATCCGCCACTGATATGCACATGTGTGTTTTCGAAAGAACCCAATACTTGAATGGACTTTAATTTTATTCGCATCCCCCCGGTATAGTCAATATAGTCGCGTCCTGCATTCAAACCAGATTGAAGTTCAGAACCAAGAAGCTTTTAAAATCCATGAGCACTTGCATTTTAAACGCAAATTCAATTTAACTTTCAAACTTCACATGCCGATTTCCTCAGTCAAACAACTGGATTCTTGGTTGGACGTTTGGGTGTACAGAATTTAGACACAGCAGACGACAGGAAGTGATATATGAACGTGAAGACGTAGATCTACATCCGTTTCAGACGGAATCGATAAATTGGGCGAATTGCATGCAGACATGTACGCAGACGCGTCCACATCATTTTTCAAAACAAAAATAAAAGAAAGAAATCGAAAACAGAACGAAAACAAAAAAAGATTAAAAGAATGAAAAAGAATATAATAAATTGAGATTTAAAGAATATGAAATTATATTGAAATATATGAAGTTTTAAACTAAAGCGACGTTGACGAATTTACGTTGACTCAACGTTTAACTCCAACGTTGATTCAACGTTGGAAAATCAACGTTGATTCAACGTTGAAGAATTTACGTTGACTCAACGTTTAACTTCAACGTTGATTCAACGTTGGAAAATCAACGTTGATTCAACGTTGACAAATTTACGTTGACTCAACTTTCATATTCAACCAATTCTCAACTTTGATAATCAACGTTAAAATGCCTGCTGGGGGATACCGTTATATAATATTTTGACAACCTCACGGAGTGCAAAAAATCTTATGTTTTAATTAGTGATTTTTCATATGAAACACGGTCTTCCAGTTAAAGGCCCCCATGCAGACCTCCTGTCTTACTTCGCGGACACGCCAGTTACGCCCCTGCACTGCGCTCAGATCTTTCAAATTTGCACGCTTTCGTTCCATTTTATTTCTCTATGTTCTTAATCAAGTGTTTGTAGTTTTCAAATATTTTTTACTTTATCTTTAATTTGGAACTTTATATGACCACACGGCAAGTTAAATTACACCGATGGCATAGGCAGATCCAACAGAGACACGCCCCCCACCCCCCACCCCCCGGGTGCAGGGGGGTCCGCAACCCGCCCTTTTCAGCGAGGTTTCGTGCAAAACTGCCTTAACCAGCGAACCTTTTCAGTCCGCACACCCTTTTCCCCAAACTTACATCATGCAGCCCCCCTTTTTCAAAATCCTCAAACCGCCTATGCATAGTTCAACAAATTGAATTTTTGCAATCAATGATTAATATCGTCTTTATTTCGTTTACTTACCATGTAAACATTTGACACATACGAACCCTTGGATGCTGTATATATAGTACATGACTTTGTAAAGCATGTAACCTTCGACAAGCAATACATCACATCGTATCAATCACGAGCATTTGATGAAAGAATTAACCGGAAGTGCTGAAGACCTACCCTCGAAAACCTGCACGTCTCAGAACTTTGTTTTGGCGGGAAATGTAATTTGTTATGTTAGGTTATGTTATGGTGTCTTTTGTGTCCGTTTGGTCAAAACAAACGCCAAGAGATGGGTCTTTCAAATTTTATGGCAAGAATAACAATTGAAAAATCATATCATTATTCGCAAGTCAACTGCTTGATGTACTTTTAAGTCATCAACCCGTTGTCAAAGATTCCAATCTGAGACGTTGCATCACAGCTGGGTGCTTCCGCATAGCCAAAGTGTCCGATGTAAATCTTGGTTGAATGAAGATAAAGCTCCTCGTTTTTCAAATTTGAGTTAAATGTAATAACCGCTTAGACTTATAAAAAGAAAGTTAAGGACCAATGGCACCTGCATATGGCCTGACGAGACGACAGGGTGAAGAATTTCATAACATCTCTGAGCAGTAGGACGGCCATTCCTAGTGATGTAAAGATCTGTGGAACCATCAAAAGTGATGCCCCTCCCAAACCATTATTCAATCCTCCCCCACCTCCCCAACGACATTGCAGTTGGCAAAACGTTGGGGTTTTACACCCAGACACGTTTTCTTCCGTCATTGTAATCAAGGCAGAATCTTGACTCATCTGTAAAAAGAAGCTCATCAAGTCCAATGCTGGCGTGAAATCTGGCAAAATCAAGACATCGAGCCCGATGCTGTGCAGTCAAAAGTGGACACACATCTGGTCAATGAGGAGATATGTTTGATGATTGAAGTCTGTTTTTAACAGTCTTATTTGAAATCTGCACACTAGTAGCACTTCTTACCTCAGTATTGATGGATTTTGCTGTTAACCGATTCAGTTTGGCTATCATAGAAATTTAGCGAACCTGACGAACCCTAGTTTTCCTTGGTTTGCCCGATTTTGGTTTCTTTTGGACGTAGTCTGCTGATAACACTGTGGTTAACATTCATTCGACGACCCATCTCACGAAATGACATGCCACTGTCTAATAAACCAACGCCGCAAACTATTAAGGAACTATTTTAGTTCATATTACAAAAGACTCATGCACGTTTATATGCGACTTTAAAGCTGTAGCAGATATTTATAGATCGCAGATTTATTATGCAGCTTTGGCCTTTTGTGTTTGTGTTGGTGAAGGGTGGGTCTTTATGGAGTCACCCCGTGGGGCATCCGGGATGTGACGTACGTGGTGTCATAGGGCCCCAGTTACCCAATGCTTGTCGTATAAGGCGACTAATAATGGGGATCTTTTGCTTTCACTTTCCTTTCTATCGATCCCCTTTATGAACTGTCTTTTCGCTCCATGTGCACCTTGCACATCACGTTGTGTTATGGCTGAAATATTGCTCTTGCAACGTAAAACATCATTTCAACTCAACTCATTTGGCATCCTACTTATGATTTAAGGTTAAAACAAGAATAAAACATTCATGAAATATATGCAAGATGTGGATTTACGTAAGGTCTAAATGACAATGTACATGTAAGAAAATGTATGTGACATGTGCTATTCTTTTCAGAGAAAGTTCTTCAGACTTTATTATATGTCATTACAAATGCTGCTGTTGTAGAGAATGTTTGGGGCCAATGATTTTCCACAACAACGGGAAATGGGTGAAGATCATTGAATGAGCACTCTGAAATAGAATAATGGCTCTAAAATGGAATTGTGTATGTTAAGATTTTAAATTGGCTAACATCTGCCTTAAACCTTTAATTTTGCAGCTTTTCTCTTGCTATACTCACTGATTCAGATAGTCTGTCTGACAGACCCTGTAATTTTTTTTCTTAAGAGACTTGGCAAGTCTATAAAAATGCAAGTCTAGGGATAGCTGATTAAATCTGAAATTCGGCCGAGGAGACACAATGCTCTCTACAATAAATATATACACTATCCAAAATACATAAAAAGAAAAAAAAATTTTTTCGGAGACTGCAGTCAGTCTAGCGGTGTGCGTCAGGGCTGTGTTTTAAGCCCACTGTTGTTTGCAAATTTTATTTCTGAACTTCAGTCTATGATTGAGGAGGCTTCTCTCAGGAGTATTTTTGTTGGTGCCGAATTTTTTAGATTTGTTGATGCTACTTTATGCTGATGATCTGTGTATTTTTTATGATTCTGTTGTGGGGCCTCAGAGGAAGATTGATATTCTTGATAAATTTTGTCAAACATGGGGGTTGCAAATGAGCATGGATAAAACAGAAATACTTGTGTTCCGTAATGGTGGCTATTTACTTTCCTATGAAAAATGGTACATCAATGGTAGTCCTGGTAAACTATCATCTTACTACAATTACTTGGGTATTACGTTTTCTACAAGGTTGTCATGGACTGTATGCATAAACACTCTTGCCTCTAAAGCGTCGAAAGCATTGTAAATTATTAAACATTTTTGCTACAAATTTACAAGCATTCCTGTAAAAATAAATAGAAAGTGTAAAAACCATGTATCTACAATATGTAAATTATCTTAAAAAGCAAGCATGCAAATATTACAAACAAATACACAGGAAATCACGTCTAGAGACGTATAAAGTTTAAATAGTTTCTTGGGGAGCTTGCCCCCAGACCACTAGTGAGACCACCCTAGCATTTTCGGGCAATTAGAGTCCTCAATCCGCGTACATTATAAAACGGACTTATTACGCCCCTGGCTTATATGTGGATTATCATTCAAATGTGTAAAGTATTGGTGTAAATTGTTAAGAATGAGCGACAAACGATATCCTAGACAGTGTTATTTGTTGATGGGACATTTGGACGAACCGGGACGGGAAACATGGGCATCTCAAGTTCAACGATTGTTGTTTATGTGTGGTCTTGGCTTTGTATGGATAAGTCACGATATAGGGGACATAACACTGTTCTAACTATATTTTAGACAGAGGCTTGAAGATGTGAGTAAACAGATTATCATGGGTAATATACATGTTTTTTTACGATTTGTATATTACAGGACTTTTAAAACGTTGTTGAATGTTGAATATTATGTGCTAAACATTAATTCTCTGAACCTCAGAAGGTATATAAGTTTGTTAAAACTACATGATCTACCTTTGAGAAATAATAAACCTGGTACAGACAATGAGATAAAACGGATTTGTAATTTATGCAACACAAATAGTATTGAAGATGAATTTAATTTTATGTTTGAATTTGATACCTATTCTGAT
This sequence comes from Diodora aspera, assembly GCA_031471655.1. Taxonomy (NCBI): domain Eukaryota; kingdom Metazoa; phylum Mollusca; class Gastropoda; order Lepetellida; family Fissurellidae; genus Diodora; species Diodora aspera. Next base: position 1,025 of record JAUELE010245711.1, on the reverse strand, counting down.
ATTAGAAGAAGGTACTTGTAGGATATCATAAGCTTTAACCATACTCGTCCATTGTATCACGTTTTAACTTCTACTGACACATGTGTTCTTCTTAACTGTTCATATCACAAGCAATGAAACATAGAACTGCGGTAATTGGATGTCTGTAGTGTTCTTGTTTCTTATTTGCATATTTTTTTTATAACGCATTATTTATCCCGCCTTTTCCACTCAATATTAGTAAATATTGCCCGATGATTTTTGTGCATGTACTGTACATGGGCCAATGGCCCACAAACATGAATAAACACTCTACTCTTGTCGTTCCGTTAGTTGTTTCCGTCAGTATATCATTCATAAAGTGAGCATAAAGTGAGCTGCCTCAAAACATTTTCAGATGCATATGCAGCTCAGTCATATTCAGTGATGTATACACCAGCGTGATACCATACCATGACCCTTTTCACCCAACGAAGCACTAGGTCGGACACAATTGCTAAACTGGGGATGGCAAGGAAGGACACTTGGAGACACATAATATCTTTGACTGCAGTTGGTTTGCACCACATTTCTTGGGTTGCTGGGACTATATATGTTCCTCCTTTGCGACACTTTACCACCTTCTGAAACTCCATCGGGTTGGCACAGAAAAACAGGAAGAATTGGTAGAACAGACCATGCATGTGTCGTTACATGTTTCCCATTACCATTACAACTGTCATGTTTTGTTGATCGTGGAGACACTGTTTTGAGATTTAATTTCAACAGTGTAACCATTCATGCGTTTTCCGCGGAATATTTGTGTAACCTATTGAAGAAGGGTCGAACAGCCTGAAAATATAAAATAACAAATTAGCCCAATCTTTTCATTATTTGTAAAACACGATAGAAGCAAAACACTAGAGTTTCCAATGGAAACTGAACTCAACTGGCACATACATATAAGTACTTAAACTCTTCACAAGTAATAGTAATTGCTAAAATTAATGTCATGAAGATGCTTTACCACTATCAATACACAAGTCCTTTCAGACATTCTTTTCATT
>JAUELE010245700.1:0-11123 GCA_031471655.1 Diodora aspera | reverse complement strand
TGAAAGATTGCTGAGTGTAACGCAAAAACGAATATAACCTAGTTTACCAACTTCATTTTCAATTATAAGAGATGTCCCCCCAACACAAACATCCTGAAAGATTGCTGAGTGTAACGCAAAAACGAATATAACCTAGTTTACCAACTTCATTTTCAATTATAAGAGATGTCCCCCCAACACAAACATCCTGAAAGATTGCTGAGTGTAACGCAAAAACGAATATAACCTAGTTTACCAACTTCATTTTCAATTATAAGAGATGTCCATTAACACTCTGCGTATTCCCACAATATGCTTTTTAATTTGCAACTCTTTATAGCACGAAGATTATCCACGAATATCACTGGTGAGGATGCGGCAGCACCAGCTGGAAGAGTACGTGTGACTTGTATGTGTGGCTATACGTGTGACAAATTAATTTCTGTTACGTGAGAGATAATCAAAAAAAGAAACTGAAGCCAAGGGTGTAAGTTGTATGTCACTCAGCTCACCATGTCCGACATAATTATGCCTGAATGTGACTCGGATCCACAGCTTGTAGTCACCTATATCGTGTAGCTACGCCTGTGGTCATCACTTGCAGCATTGCAAACGTACCGCTGGATATTAGCTTTATTCATTCTCACTGCGGTACAGAATCTGTTATGAGTGCTACCTGCTCTAACGTTACAAGAACCAATTAAGTAATATATTCACATATTTGGTAAATGTACACACCAATCAGGATAAGGAAAATTCGAGAATCCAATGCTTTCAGACCTCTTCAGGTTGCAACGTAACTGTAACAAACCTACAAGTGAGTGAGTGCATTGGTTTTATGGCAGACTGAAATAAGTCAATGCTATATCAGTGTAGGAAAACCAGAAGGTTTCCCACATTGAGGTGCTCTGGTATACCAGTGTTTGAAAGTCAGATTTACCCACGTTTCTGTGCTCTGCTATATGCAAATGTTGGAAAGCCAGATTTACCCACCATTGAAGTTGTCTATCCTGGGAAGTCGACTCCCGTCTCCTGGCGTAACAGATCATCCAAAAGCTTATCCTTCTGAATCTCAATTTCGTCGCCTTGTGCGACAAGCAACGCAACAGCAAAGTACTGGGATTGCCACGCTTCTCTAAACACATTTCAGGGTTAATTAAACGATGCAATTGTTAATTGTATGTGTGTTTACATATCGCGTTCACTATACATGCATAAAAACAAAATAACCAAAAATACACTAGTTCATTTTTCAGTCAGTATCTGCCAACCTGGGACTTGCACAGTGCTCATGTCTTCACATCTTAGGGTTTGGGAAACATTTCAAATTCAGTATAGAACTGTAACTGCTGAGACGAAACAGAACCAGACAGCAAAATCCCAAAGCCGGTCACCTGGTCCACAATAAATGTGTATGCCAACAACCCTGAGTGCTTACATTTAGTAGTATTTCCTCAATGCGAAATGTAACCTGTCACATCCTTTCTCTTAGAAAGTGATAACTTTGATGGTGTGTCCCCCCCCCTCCACTTCGTCACACACGCTATGGATCCGGCCCTGGTTGTTGAATGTAAGTTGTGTTGGTGAGAGGAGAAAACTCAGTAATGCTACAATGTGGTGGTAGCTCCCTATTTGGTTAGACGTCCATACTGGTACTGTCCAGTGATATATGTATATAACCCAGTTATCTAAATGGAAAGTGATGACTGCAAACATAGAAAGGTCAGAGAACATACCGCAATTACACATTACTCAGCACAAAAGCATTCATGTATCAACACTTGCATAAACAGGGTTCCCCGTATCAGCGGATTTCAGACAAAAAAAAAGATATTTATCAAAGTAAACTTGCAGCAAATTTTCCAATTTCATCACTTGTTCAGAAAAATAAATATATAATGTATGCAACAATAATATCTCCACTGAAGAACGATTTCGCCACGTGGCATGTAAATACACAAATGGAAGATTCGTATCGATCGAGGGTGGCCACTGCATCTAGCAATGTTTATCATAGGATGAAGGATAGTTACCAACAGTAGTTTGTTTCCTTTGGAAAGAGCAGAATCTGCAGGTGCGCAGCCAGTGGCCAAATATACATCTAACAATAGTCAGTGCTGCGTGGCTTCAGGTGAACTGTGAATAAAACATACTCCTCTATGTTACCGCGGGACATAACGAGCATGCAACGACGACAACGGTAATGACGTTGGCAAGACTACGACGAGTAGGCGACTATACCTAGCCTCAGAAACCCAAGCTTTCAATCAAGAAAAGATCTTTCTCTGCCAACATACAAATGTCATCGGCGCAGTGTTTGGCCGAGATATCGTCTTTTCACGAAGACATTGGCTGACATTGTGATCTACTGAAAAATCGGTCCCGGAAAACAAAGTTTCCAAGTATCTTTCGTCTGAGGGGATAGAGAGTGGTCAGTTTACGCGATTAGATCGTGAAGCCGGATCAGCTGTTGATAATGACACACACCAGACACGAGCTTGTCATACATTTCGAAAGTGATCAAGTGCAAGTAGCATAGGAACACGAACTGACGTTATGCAGACACCTTTGTCATGCTGGCCTGCTTGACGTTGCTTTCAAACACCAGATGACAAGCCAGTAGGATACTACAGGAGGTAAACACATCGTTATGAATCTTTTCTGTGAATGTCAAATGTTACATCTTTGTGTTTATCGATTATATATGTACCTAAAATACATCACGTATTTAAATTCCATGACGATATAATTGCTTGTTTAGGAGATGTAGGTTGTAGGTTGTATAAATAAGCCGAGTTGTGCAAATATTTTAGCTAGAATCAATACTATTTTATACGTTTTAAGTGAAATGAAGGTACAACGAAACATATACAATTATAACATATAACTTATATATGCTGTACACAAATGAAATTTAACATACTTAAAATTGAATAAGACATTGTTTTGTATGAATTCTGTACTTAAATCAAGTTTAGTTGAGTATCGGTGTGAGTATTTAACACCCGGAAATGTTTGTCTGTCGGATAGGTGTTACCATTAATTTGGCGTTAGACTTTTCTGTCGTATAAAACAGTCAAAATGATGGAGGAGCCATTATTACGTGTCACTCGAAAGTTTTTCAGAAAATGTTCCTTTATAATATTACGCCAATTCTGACAGGCAGACTATAGTTGACTCCTTTTTACTGAAAAATACCAACACTTTTAAAAGTTGTCAAAATTGAATTGTACTGGTTGTCACAAGACGTTGTTATTAGTGACAGTTTGCATTGTGTTGTTGGCTCGAGACCTTGCTGAATATCATATTTACGCCAGGACGAGAGTGATGTATTGATTAGTTGATTAATACTCAAAGATGTATGAGTACTGCCTGATAGTATAGAGGATTCGGAAATACAAAATATTTATTAAGTGGCATCTCTTCAGTACATTTCGAAATAAAGATAAAAGTCTTTTGAAGACGTACGGAGAACTGGCAACAAATATTCTGAATCAAGTAAAGGTCAAATATAAAGTGATATTTACTTCGAAATGCATTTTTTTCATATTTTTATTCCGATTATTAAGAAGTTTAAAATATGTTTGCTTGTACTTGTTAAAGCGTCAAGCAAACCTGTTAACAAAACAAAAGAAGTATAACGTTATTCGCTCAAATTCATGTAGTAAACATAGACATGAATAATTTTGGTATGTTACAATAGTAACAGTATCAGGTGAAAGTAGACTTTAAGATGGTGTTTGTAATCCCTAAGACTTCCCTCTATGCTGTATTTTGCCGTCAGGTCTAAACATTCAGAAACAAAACCCATTTAAAATGTTAAATTCACTGAACCATACGTGTCAAAACACAGGTATGCTATACTAGTATGTCTCTGGCAAACACCAAACACTGTTTACCTACTCTCAGTCGGTATGTATTTTTTAGACGTGTTAAAAGGTGTTATGATCTATTATGTGACTTTAAGTAGACAAAACAGTCACGCTTTTGAATTATATATTAGCACAGAACATAAAACGATCCATTTTTATTGTTCCCAATGGACTGTTTGGAGCAAATTTTTTGCGAAGACAATAATTCATAAAAAGATACAGGCGAGAGATACACTGACGTATTGTAAAATATTTATCCTCTGCAAGTTTAACCTTATAGTCAAGTACTTTTGCTGAATACATGATCTCACGTAATGTATTTTAGGCCATATAAAAATAAATAGTTGGTGGTCGTCCCCCGCTCTACTGTGACAACCAAACCGGACCTAAAACAAAATTGTTTTCTATTTGAATAAAACTGATATTCGAATTCCTGTTGTCTCGCTGACACCATTGGTTCTTTCGTTTACTTTATTATAAAAGGCACATTATTACAGACAATATGGTTGCAGTGAAATGAATTCTTGTTATTCCGTTCTACATCTGCTATGAATGTCCTCCACGTGTGAAAAAAAGGTATAAAATAATAAGCCGCCAGCCCTACTCTCCTCTTTCCAGGGAAAAGGACGATTACCAACTATTTATTTTTATGTGCCCTTATCGATTCTCTTGCACAACTGGATACACACAACCATTATAGCCGGTATTTATCTGGTAAACTTTAATAAGAATATTTTTTACAAAGTAACTTAGTAGGCCTGGTCGATTCTTTGTTATTTGTGCTAGGCCTCTTCATAAGAAGAACTCAAGCACCTCGACCGGGGGGGGGGGGGGGGATCCCCTAAGCGCCTCGTCCCAGTTCCGCCTATGGTAATAAAATATTTTACAGTTGATTCGACAGCTTGTCGTGTGTTTTAATCTCGAATGTTTGGAATGAAGTATTCCAGCTTAAGTGGTCTTCAAAGCGCGACTGTCAGGTAAACAGGAAGCCAAAGATTGTTCAATCCTAAACCAAATCAATTGGAAACAAATAGCCCAAACACCACAATTCTGTATACAGACAATGTTACCTGTGCACGGAACTTTTTTTGTGAAGACGAGGAAAGGTGAAACGAACGAGCCCAATGGACAACTGCAACTGCACGTGCAATAAGACAATAACATGTCGGACAATCACATCACAAAGCGCAAAAAGTTATCCGAACAACGCACGCGAACCGTTGATGTAGTATCGTTTGGAGCTACCCATGTACATATTTCAAGAACCTTCGGTTGTTGGTCTGGGCAGAGTAGGCGTCAGACAGACCAAGAACGGTAGAACCAGGGTGACGACGCCCCAGGAAGACCTTGCATCTCCGGAATCGCTTCCTGACAGTGACGTTATCAGCGACGATTGCCTTAGGTCACCGGGTTAGCCAACAAACAGTGGTTTAGTGACTCGGGGAATAAGGGCGTACAGATCACAGTCTGAGATTGAGTTAGAACCGAAGGGTTATGTCGACCAGCATCAATCGCATCTTTGAGGGGAGTTCTATTTTCTGTCGCTCCAAATGACCTTTAGTTCTGCGAGTGCTGCTGTGGCCTGTACAATCCTGAAAAATATTTCAGGTTTAGGTCTCTCCCCTGTTGCAATTGCTTCCAGGCAGATGAAGGTGCGGACGGTTTCCATTCTTCTCACTGTTTACCTTGATGTCCGTACTGATGCCGTTAATATTGATGGTCATCCGTTTGGTCTTCCCTGCACTGATCAGCATGCCAAAGGCTGTAGAGGTCATGTTTCACGTTCCACCAAGCTAGCTAGTTCCTTCTTTTCCTGCTGTTCCGTCAATGTCGTCGTTGGTGATTGTCTTGCCTACAATGCTGATTGTTACCTCGTGGTCTTCAAGTGCGTCAACTAGACTCGGTGTCAGCCAGTGCGGTAACTCATGGTGTCAACACCCCACTCCTTCAGACCCAGACTATTTAAGAACCCCTAGCTGATTAAAGTATACAAGATGCTTAAAATGTACTGTAAATATAAGACATGATACCTCCAATGTAACTTCGTTCCCTTATTTATTTCCATGAGTATATCTTTGTTCAGGGGTGGCACCAGAGGGGGGGGGGGGGCTACATGTATAGCAATTCGTCGAGGAAAAATTCGGATAAAATGTGGGTATTTTATTGTTATTTGAAAATTGTGTATTTGTCGGGGACCTCGGACCCCACGTCGCGGAATTCCTGGCGCCTTCCCTGTTTTTTGTTACCAATAGTCTTGGCACTATAGCTTAATCACAGATACATCATACACATGTTACCCGTAGATGTGTGTGCGCGCGCGTGTGTTTGGATTTGCAAGAATGAAAAGATGTAAATTTTGAGAATAGGTTTGTGAAAAAGAGTTGTAAATGGTAGTACTATACAAGTCGCTGAGTTGAACCCATGGCAATGAAACACAAAGGCTTTGTTCACTTACAACCAGTAATAATCACCGTGTAAATCGTGTGATATCTCATCACATGCCGGTTCTACAGTGTTGAACATTGTGTCAACTTGTATTAATGTTGTAAAAGGATAGAAGAATTCTTACGAACTCATCAAAATGTTCGTTACAAAGATCTTTGCCTGTTCACCATGGTTTCCCTAGCCCGGTTGTCTATCCGTCAACCAAATTTAAAGATTGTAATGTTTAAACTTCAAATTGCGAAGTCTTACGATACAGTTCAGCTGAAGGCTTTACATGTCAGGCTCTAAGAGTCTCCATTCCATCAGGTGTTGTAGTGTTTCGCGCAGGTTATATGTCACCAAGCGTAGAAAACTGCATGCTAATAACAAGTTCAGACTAAGCGAGAAAGTGTCATTTTAGCAGCTGATTGTCTGTCTACTGCAAGTTCTCTATGCTCTACTGGCTATAAACCGCTCTTAATATATATGCATATGCGCCTGTAGCCTTGTGTTCGTTGTTATGTCATAGGTTACGCATAACATGACTTTGGCGTAACCTTTGACATGACAACGACAACGAGGCTAAAGACGCGTATTATTTACTCAACTGGTCAGTGACCAGTGAAGTTTTTGCGATCCTGTTGGTCAGGCGTCCGCGTCAGTTCGTACACTTTTCGACGTCAGAGCCACAAGTATTAATCAACTTTGATGAAACTTGGTACCAACTATCGTTTTCAACATAATACCTTTTGGAATTGCATTTCGCATCATGCTCAAACCCAACTGACAAGGGGCAGGGCGTGGCGAGGCAGGAAGGGGCGGTCTTGGCATGGCAGGGGAAATACCGATTAGTTCATGTTCTCTGGACCCTCTGTATTATGTAATTAAAATGTATGACTTCGCTGGTGTACCAAGAGCTACTTGATGTGTGTTCATGGCTGCTGCAGATCAATAGTTATTGGGTTTGCAGTTCAAATGAACTATTTTGCCTTAACCGCAAGATGGGCATATATATAACGAACGTGGTGACATTTCAATTCAAAGGTGTAAATACCAATAGCCTCATGGTGACCGAGAAAAGCTTCAAAAGGGCTTTTGTGCAATACGTTCTATTTTGTAGGCAACACATTTCTGGACCATTACACAAAGGTTGATCGGAGTATTTGATTGCCTTGTGTTAAATAGAAATTGAATTTAGTTAACTATTGGCTGTTCTCGCTCACGCTAAATGGATGGCTAGATGAAGAAGAGAACTAAAACAAACGATACATCAATTGGTTTTACAATCTGCTAGCTTGGTAAGTAGTTTCTGTCATACTGGGAAATACAAGAGCTCAGTTATTTATACCCCAGACAAACTACAGAAGGACCATAGGCAATGAAATCATCATGAAATGAAACATTGAACGTGACTTTTCCCACTATTCTTGCACAATCAGAAACAACACATTTCTTTTTTCTCTCTGCAAGTCAAACGGTATTGTACACAAGTCGATTAAGACGATATACATATCTTTTATAGAGAGAATATATAGACGTTTGTTGCAGGATGAATGCGGTCGTTTTTTCCCAATTTATTCACCAAAAATAGGTGATACTGATGGCCATGAAGACCTATCTTTCGATCTAAATGGTATTGACAACGTGAGTTAAAACGAATTAAGATGACATTGGTCGACTGATCGGAAGCATGCCGAGAATAATTTGTGTATGTCTGGCCGTCAGAATTGATGTTACTCGAGTTTAGTGAAGTTGGCTGCAAAAAGCAAATTAATGATTTGACTCCCGACCTCGTTAATGTCCTAGTTGTGCCCCGCCATCAAATCACATCAACAACTAGATCTGATCGCCAGCAGATGTGATCATATCTTCTTAGGATCATATCATTTCCCTTTGTCAAGTTTACATGGATCAGCAGATACGCCTCGATGATTACCAATGTTACCTACCTGTTTGGTACAGTAGGATTTGGTCTTACAACATATTGTCAGATATATTTGAGTTGCATGACATTTTAAGCAAGTAATCAATATAGTGATGAAAACATCTTTACTAAGCCAAGCCATAGGCCAACACAGGAGATACCAAATTTCAGTGCATATTTCTGCCTTCAAAGACTTCTTAAGTTTTCTAGATCCGTCCTTAATAGCAGTTTTCAAGTTGATGTGCGTCCGGTTTTAAAGATTCATGTAGATATATTTTGTTTAGGAGATTAGATAGTTAGTTATCTGTTATTGTTCATTGGTGTTCTATTCTCCCATTCGTTTGTTAAGTGTGTTAAGTGCCTCGTTCTTTATAATCAATATATCGTTGTCCACTTTGTTTTGAGTCATGGTTTTTTAATGACCTCTTTACGTTCACCCGTTAATGTTTTGTGGTCGAAGTAAATGTATGGTTGTGCAACAGTAGTTAGCCCATTGTGTGGGCCAATTTACACCCGTGTAAACTAACACTTTATGATGAGCACTGGACTGGCACCATGGGAGTTGGAGGTTGTTAATGGCAAATCTAAATACAACATTACTCAGATACAGATATTTCTACGCATTCTAATGTTGTTCCTTCATGCTATAAGATCGCGCGTTTGCACTACTAGGTGCTGTTTGTCAGAGACACTCATGTCATAATATAAAAAATCTCTGAAGAGGGGTAAGCACTGACGCTGTACGAGTTCATGGAGCGAGTTATTCCATGCTTGACGCAAAAATTGATTAAAATGTATTCTGTTGCTGTAGTATATCTCTAGTCTTCGCTCTCATTACATTAATTCATTTCGAAGCATATCTACACATAACGCGGACATGTATCTACAACATTGTTCGGTATAAAACATCAACCTACCTTAAAGACGATGTTAAAATCATTGCTTCAAAAATATTTGTTTTATCATTTAGCGGACATTACAATCTGCTATACCATTATAAACGTGCACATTTTTAATGAACTCATATTTATAATAGAAAAAGTGTCACTCTCTAATTCTGCTTTAAACGCATCTCAAAATTTGGATCTTTGTTTCTCACACATTCAGTTAAGCAATAGAGCATTTATGTCACTGAACTACATCAGTAATGTTCCTGGAACACGTGTTATATTTTCAGGTCGCGCCAAGCCAGCACTTAGGCCATAGTTTAATGATCGAACTTTTGTTTAAAGAGAATGCTGTATCTGTTTATTTAGTAAACTGCCATAAAGTGTGACCAACTCGATATGTCGCGATATCTTACTGAAATGCGGCAACATCTAAATCTTTCACCGTGGATATACATGTACTGATTGAAATATCTGATATCATATAGTAGTTTCACGACACAAATGTTTCCAACACATGATCTCAGAAGAGAGGAAGCCACATACACTTAGAGGAATGAAAGTCTCTAATATTGAAAATACTGTTATATCCAACAACAAGATTGTATGCGAGTACTGCTGAATGGAGTTGTCTTGCTGTAAACAGATTGTGGCTAACTAATTCGCTATATAGTGGGAAAACCATATTGCCACAAACAAGTAACACAAAGTCGCACAGTGATGGGCCACACGTCTGGAAACAGTGTACTCAATGTGCTGAGTTAAGATGCAGAGGGTTTGATTTCCTGGCTACGCAACTTTGGTTTAACATGCAGATCGGAAACCAGTGTCTCTATAAATCATAACATGACCACTGTATCCGATTTATTAATGATCTTGTAAAGGATCGTGTCCAGCTATTAAAGGACAGAGAAATTGTGAATCGATATAACAGAATAACACGTTTTCTTACATATTTTGGTGTGAGGAATACAATATCAAGTTATCCCACTCGACACGACATGATTATAACGACATTGCCACCTTCCAATACACTGTAACGTAAAGATGCTGACAAATCACACAAGATGGTTAAATATAGTATGATGTTTAATTAAATTCCTCTCTATTAAAATACACAGTCTTGAGAAATTGAAAAAACAAAAAGTTTGCAGTTTGTGGGAACACATATAGTCTATCTATTACATTATAAGTGTTCAGATAGTAGTGCACTAGCCCCTGCCTCGGACTGAGACGCTGGCAATGTCAATGATGTCACCTTGAGCAAGTGGCTTTACTCGTAAAATGCCTCAGTCCACCCAGCTGAAATTGGGAACCTGTTTGGAAGTGATGGAAATGTGGAAGTAAACCTTCTAGCGCCTAACTGGCTGCTTGGGTTGTATATTTACCGGGGAGTTGACGAATGTTGTGGATGGTACATTGTTTTAATAACCAGAGTAATAACGTGTAGCGCTTTGCGCATGCACAAGTACACAGATAAGTGCGCAATATAAAAATGCATTATTATTAGTATTATTAGTATTATTATTATTATGATCCACCTCATCCTCATTAAATGACAAGGACATGCTGCACAAATCATATTATGTAGATTCCAACCGTGGTTCTTTTTGTTCTTCGTATCCAGAAACAATTCTTGCTCTGTTATGTGAATACGAGCATACAATGGGGAACATCGCTGCCAGAAAATCCGATAGGTGGCAGCACGGAAAACCAGAGATCCACAGAGTGATCTCCCTTGACAATACTCACGGGCAACAAGACCGCTTTCTGTGTGCGGTGCCTCTGTGCAAGCAAAGAGGGGCCACACATTTCCAAAACAGCTCATTCTGAGACGAAAATAGATACTTGCAATCAGGAGTGACAAATGGAGCCTATCCCCGTATTGATACAAACCTATGACCCTATTATTATATATATTATATATTGTCTATTGGGTAAGCTTAAATGTACTAGTCACCAATGAATCCACTTGCACAATAGAGTTTACATGAACAAAAATTAACAGTGATTTAATTTTAGTTTGTGATGAGTAAA
>JAUELE010245689.1:0-11123 GCA_031471655.1 Diodora aspera | reverse complement strand
CTTTGTATAAACATCTGTTTTGCTCCGAAAAAAGCGAATGTTGAGACGAAATAAAATGCTCAGAGGCTCAGTCATCCACAGAGTTATTAAACCAATTAAATTATTGACATCAGAGTGTGTGTGTTTCACTGGTTCAATTTATATATGTCAAAGTAACACAACATACATGTATGGCCATATTATAATACTGGGTGACCGTCCCTGTACTACTCTGAAAAACAGACCCGACCCAATACATATTTTTATTGTTTTTGTTCGGAACAAAATAGACAAGAAAAGCACCAGAAGGACTGATACACTGATTTTTAAATGCATTGTTATAGACAAAAGGGCTACAAGGAAATGAATTCTTGTTATTTCGTTTTACACCAGCTATGTATCCACACAATCAGTACAGACATGTGTTGTGATCAATAAATCAACTTTTGCTCACCTTGGACTAAAGGTCAGTTTATTTCAACATTTTCATGATGCGAAATTCTCCTTTCAAATTCAAAGCGTTTAGACCAAAGCATTTCTATTGCTAGCGTCTTTATGTATTTACACAACATCATACCGCTGACCTTATGAAACCTCATTGTTTTAAGTTTCGAAACAATAAACGATCGACGGTCTATAAGTTGGACCTTACAGGTGAAAACAAGTTCACACTGAAATTGTATATAAGCAGTTGAGTGGCTCCTTTTAAGCATACTTGCTTTTGAAAACTTCCCAGAGCTGGCAAGTCGAACCACAGCAGCGTGATATGAATGTTTCTTAAATAATAAGTCACAGTTTGACATGTTTCGTTATTCAATCACATAACAGGATGTCGCAATTAGTGCACAAAACGCTAACTCTTTCGGGATAAATGGTAATACGTTTGTAAATCCGTTTTCAGGTTAGAAGTAAATAAGAAAAATGATGCATTAAATTAATTTGTTTTCTGTTCGCAGACAGTCCGAATCATCTTCGCTATGCTGAGGGAAGCCACAATCCTTCTTCTTATCGCGTCTGCAGTAACGTCCTTTCCTTCCGGCCTGTTTAACAACAGTCCTTTCGGAAATCAGTTCTTACCCTTCAACGCCATGAGCCAGTTCTACCCAATGCCACAGTTCAACCCGTTTTCAAGGATGGGATTTAGATTTGGAAGAAGAGAAATGGACGGCGATTTTCCGGATAGAAGAGACATGGATAGAGACTTTCCTGATAGAAGGGAATGGGACAGAGATTTTCCTGACAGAAGAGAAAGGGACAGAGATGGTCCAGATAGAAGGGATAGATTTGATTTTTGAAACATTCAGTTAAGGTGCAGAAGAATGGTTGATATCTTCCGCGGATATTTGGGAAAGCAGTTCCCCCTCTCCCTGTTATTTAATTTATTAAAATAATGCTCAACTTGTGTAACGAAAATATTTTGATAGAATGTGTGAATAATATTGTTAACCGTCTTACAATAATACATGTACAGTTTTACCATTTTCGTTGGAAATATTGAATTTGGATACGTTAGCTATTCGTACGCGTGTATACATTTAATCCGTTATTCTTCACAACCAGCTGTCTTTGCTTTGAAGGACATAAGCACTTTTTGAGTCATTCCAGTTTGAAAGTTAGAAGTTCCCAACGTTACCACTCTTTGACTGTGAATAAAACAATAAACGAAATGTTCCTTTAAAATTGTTTTCGTTATTTTTGCACTGCACCTATGTGAAATGTAAGTCATTATTTCAGTTACATCAGAAATGGCAATTGACGTTCGTATTATTATTTAGTACCTGAATCTTTCAAGACGCTTGCTAAACATTCCTAAAGTATCTTGACTTTGATAATATATATAGTCCTATCTCTAACATTAGAGGTGTGGGATTGCGCAGTGATTAGCGCGTGGGTCCAGCAATCTACCAGCTTTGGCGGTTGTGGTTTGAGTCCCGCCCGGACACCTCTGTCAACCCGGAGCTATTTTTATGCATTATATAAACCTATTGGTTTATAGTTCAAATACATATATATATATACATATATATATATATATTTGAACTATAAACCAATAGGTTTTAACTAAATACTCTAGGCAATTTGTAAGTCCTTCGCACGCACACAAATGTTAACACATGTCCAAATTAGCGGTGAAGGCATTCGGTTCTATTAAATATCCACTTACACATTCCCATATTATTTACCCTTTCGCGTCCTTGATTTGAAATAATCACGTTTTGCCTTATTCGGTTCTTTCAGTTTGAAGTTAAGAAGTTAAGAACATCAATTTGTTGTTTCTCCTTATACTCTGAACGAAATAATAAATGGAAGAATCCTTGCTAAACCAGCATTGTTAGTTGTAACTGTTGTTATTATAGGGATCCAAATTATAATTACATAAAAGGCCTAATGACGTCCCTCTGTTTAGTGACTGAGCCTTTAACAGGCGATTGACTGCTATCCTTTCTATCAGTGGATTCTAATGCCATGTTCATTTTAGATCTTTAATAAACGTTATTTGCACATCAGCAAATAGTTTCGAGGATGCACTTGTTCAGGTATTGATGAGTAATTTTTCTAAATCTTCTGTCGGACACGAACCTATATGATTACGTATCAAGTCTCCGGATTCACGGACCATTTAAATTAACACAACGCCAAGCGTTAACTACATCATGTGATTGAGTAGAACCTTCAGTATACATATGTTAAACTGAACAAACGTCAACTCGCGTTCTTGTATTCTGTGATGGGGTCTTTTCTTTGTCATTTTCATGAACCTTTCTCTCATATAAACAGTGACTTTCCAAAATACATATATTACAGTTTGATACATGTGAGTTAATATTCATTAGTATAACGGAACGGTTTGGCATACTAGACCAGCCTAATTGCTCACATTCATCCAGATTCAGAGTCGACCAGAAACAATATATACAGTACAGCGACAACTAAATCCAATAAATAAGATAAACCTTCATTTGAATTATCTAGGAATTGAAGTCCAGTATCTTGCATATTTGTCCAGATATCGAGCATCGGTTGCTCGAAGCCAGGAGATGCCCGGGCAATGCCCAAACCCAATGGAGCCTTGTCCGGGCTAATGTAATAACAGATATATTGTATCCATTGCATAAAAAGATAGTTATAACATTTAAGATGTTTAAACTCCAAATATGTGTTTAATGTGATTACTTATAGGTAAATAATTATTTTGTCTAGACATGAATTTTCTGTTGTCTGTTTGAGGTGATTACCCGAAGACAATTAAATCTGTAATGCTTGAAAACCGTTGGGGTTGAGGTGTTATCAAAGAGTAAATTAGTGCCATAAAAGTTTTATTACTTTAAAGATTAATTAATAAGTCACGCTTGAGAACAATCCAGGTGTTTGGGGATGTTGTGTGCCTAAGTTAAAGATCGGCACCAGAAAAGTGAAAATAAAAGTATGTTTAGAAACTAGAAGTATTCCCCTCTCTAACGAATACATTTCTCTAGAAATTTGCGATGTAATGTGCGCTAGATTGGGGTAACACATTACGATCAACGTGCCATTGTTTCACGGGACAGTAGCGATAGCGGGAGTGATACACTGCATTCGAAGTCAATGTTAGGTGTTTTAATCAAGTGTTAGCATCATTTTGCTAGATACTGTAAGTGTTGACGAATCCAATTCTGCAATAATTGGGGGGGGGGGGGTATTTTCAAGAGGGTATTACATGTAGCTTTGAGAGCTGATTACTCAGTATCTATATCCGCGCGAATCGACTCATTTCGTGCCGACGGGTCACATTTGTGTTCTTCTGTGACGTCATGGGGAAACCCTAAACTACTTCCATCCCCACGTCCAAGATAATGGGGAATTGGGGAATGCTAGGACAAGGATATGACCATTTAGCGACGTGTCAGACGTGTCCTTACCTCATTTGTACCTGATCTGCTGAAAGAACTGAGACTTTCATCGTTTTTCGTAATGTAATTTGATTGCCATAATGTCACAAATAAAACTTCCTGATGGTGATAGGATATCTCTTGCATTTCCAACATGTGTGGTGATTTATTCAGTGGTCTCTCCAATTCTTGATATCGGTTCTTTTGCACGGCAGTATATTTGACGTATTTTAGTCGCGATCTTACATTTTTCAGCGTATACAAATTAATATGCTTGTAACATACCAATATTTTACGTTTTCTCCAAGTCTGTGCCCGAGGTAGCGGGATTTACTTCATTTAAAAAAAAGTCCGCAAATCATTGCTCTTCTACGTTTGCATTTCCTTTACTATAGTCGTGTCGCTGCAGATTGTAACATACCCTGAATATAGTCTGTCTGACACAGTTGCAATCTCAGTTATTATAAAGTCTATAAAATTGCAACTCTAAAAGAAAATTTGGAACAAAAACGAACAGGGATCGATTTTAACTAGAATGATAGGATACCTGATATTCTAGAGTGAAGAACGCGAGGCCAATAAGGCATGAGCATTCTCAACAGCGCGCATGCACTAACGTTCGTGAAACATGCAAAGGGAAACTTTGGAGCGTTTGGAATGCTATTTGTGTTCCTAGCAGGAATGCACAATGAACTTTCCGAGCATTCACCAGCCTAAGCATCTACCTCTTGAAAATAGATCAGAGTTTTTTGAAAGCGTATTTACATTAAAAGACAATTATGCACCGTCTGTGATATTTTTACAAGGCTTTATTTACTTCTCAAAAAATAGCAATTATCATATCTTTGTTTTCTAGACTTATTCCTCAAGTCATCATCAGCTATAATGGTCCCAGTTGGACTCAGCTGCATAGTGATCAAAAGTCTAGTTCAGTTTGGAGTCATCGTTGTCATAAAACGAAATCTGACGTCCGAAAAACAAACCAAGTAACACCCAGCCCCATCTCCCCAACATCTACAACACTTTACTTCAACGTTCCTTTTTATACTTGGTGTCTTCCTTTTAAGTTCGTTATTTATGTATGATGCAAACCAAGCTTGCTGACCACAAAAAAAACACAAAGCGCAGACGAGCCGGAAATGTGGACGAGCAATGTCAGTCGTCGTGCTGTGTAAAACATTTAACTATTGAAGATCACCGAATGTTTCACCGAATGACTGCATCCATAACTTGAAGGTAATTTCTATTTATGACAAAGAAATTTATAAGGAAATATCCGGTCATTCAGAATAGAAATGGCGTTCTTTATGTGCATTTGCTTCAAAACGTCTCTTCACACCGGAAAACGCCAAAGCAGCTGCTAGATGATCGGCATCGGCATTGACAATGAGGGGGTGGGGAACGGGGAGGAAGGGTAGGGGCAAGAGTGGCACAGTGTTACGTTTATAAGTTTGAAATTTTAATTAGAACAATTATACTGTATTCTGTAATTCGGCATGTGGCCAGCAAGTTTAACTGGCTTATAGATACGACCGTCACATAAAACAAAAATGGTATTCCAATAGCCTACTATTCAACATCTTTTTCTATGAAATGTTTTTTTGATAGTTTATCAGCCGCAACTGTATGGTATTTTATCACCATTTAATTTCCTCTAACGATTTAAAAGGTACTGGACAAAATTAAAACACTGAATTTGACACTTTATTACTATGCATCTTTAAAGTTGGATATACGTGGTCAAACTCAGTGTTTTCTGTACAAAAAAACAAAATATAGAACGGTAAATATACATACCATTATGTACATACCACGAATAATGCACAAAAGATACAGTATGTTTGTCGGTTTTCAAGTCTCATGAATGGCCTTATATATTCTGTGACCCCCATGCCATGTAATAGAATATCAATAGCATTCCGAACTTTCTGACAGAATCATGAACATTTTTTGGATATGGCTATTTGGATGTAGAAAATAAATCCATCTGCATCTGCCGGGACTAAGGGAATACGGCGTTAATTAATTAGGCATACACTTTTTACAATGTATAATCTACAGTTTATGTTATTCACACAGCATCATAGCACCAGATCTATTTTTAATGTTCGGGAGCACGTATCCATCTTTAAGACACTTGGTATTCTAAGTGACAGATGGATCGAATCCCAACAGGGATCTGTTGATTTTCAACACTTCGTATACTTTTGTTCAACCTTGAGAAGAGGGAAGGGGGCTGATATCCTTGTAGGCACTAACAATTGGGGGTGGGGGGGGGGGGGAAGAGTACACGGTACAGGGCTGCGTTTTGAATTTTGAATTTTAACAATTACACTGTATTGTGCCATTTCATTTGGAGGGACACTGGGCCGAGCTGATGATGACGTTTTTTAAAGAAAAATGCAGTATGGATAGATAAATTGTTGTTAATAGAGTTATGTTGTTAAGCCTTAAAACTTCAAATCTTACAAAAGCAACGCTGATACTTTGAAAACTTTGGCGCTTGAGCCAAGAAGTAGTTTTTAATACTGATATCCGATATATTTCACAAACACCAGTCAAAAGAATATTATTAGATCATCGATACATTTTGGGATAGTAAATTCGCCATTCGAAGACATCCTAATAAACTATGGCAGACCATAAGCGATATAATCTCTCGTTATCCGTCCACATAACTGCGAGACAGCGTCAAATCTCGTTATTTCGAGCCCAGTAACTCAATTTGCATTGACTGACTGAATGGGATACCTCCGCGTTATGACATAATATCGAACTCAGGAAGATCATTATAGCGGAAAAAGTTGCCCATAGAGTGGAGTATCGTTCAGTACCTTTGAATCAATCAAAACAGTGGTAAGAATCGGACAAGTTCGAATTTTGACGATGTTTGATGCTGTGTCGTTGAAATTCGAAAAATGTTTTTGTTATCAAATTGCAAAGTGTTGTCATGCGTGCTGTAGTTTATCATTAAGTGGTAGCATCTCTTCCAAGATAACTACTGATCGAGGCAGTAACACATATGTCGCATGCACGTGATCATATACGATTCCGATGTCTACCTTTTCACCAACGGTTTGGGTTAAAAAAACGTAAAATGGACCAGGCCCAAGTGAAATCATTTACGATACTTTCTATATAAACAGTGTTCATATTGAAACAGGTAACAAATAATGATGAACAAGATGGTGTAATGACAAAACAGTAGGCCTATGCCTTGGACGTAGGCGGGTCCAGGATTTTGGAACAAAGGGGGTGCATAATGTGATTTGGAAAAAGGAGTGGTGCAGACTGCAAAGGTTCCCAAGTTTTACATAATATTTAGCTGAAAAACGGGGGGGCGCCTATGTTGGCCTTCATATGTGTGTATTTGTACAAATACATGAACAACATTATATAAAGACATCTAGAAGAATTGAATAATATTATACATCAAATTGTTCTACTAACAGTATTCATGTTATAGTCTTATTTGTGTAGCTACGCATATCTTCGCTGGGTGACAACATTATCGTTTTCATGTTACTACCAAAGTCTAATAAATAAACATAATTGTGTAACAAGCAACTGTTGGAAATATATATTTTAATAGTCACGTTTAATGCTTGTATAATTTCCTTTCAAAGTTTTCAAGAATCCTAAAAAAAATGGTATTTGCCATGGACAGTTGCAAATGTACACAAAGGGCAGAGAACTCAAGAATGCACGTGTACGGCCACGGACCTTATATTAATCAACGTAATTAAGGTCCGTGGTACAGCTAGACTTTTGTCAAGACCCTAAGGCTGTAAAGCTCTTAAATATATTTAAATCAAAGGCAGGTTATTATTCCTGGGACTATATTGCCTTTATCTATAGCTGTGCGCGAGGCAGAGATTGACTCAGGGTCTTTACAAAAGTGTAATGTAAGATGTTCAGTTCTCTATGCCTTGACTCACGGTCTTGAAAAAAGTCTAGAGTGAGATGTTCAGTTTTCTATGCCTTAACTCAGGGTCTTGACAGAAGTCTAGAGTAAGATGTTCAGTTTTCTGTGCCTTGACTCAGGGTCTTGACAAAAGTCTAGAGTGAGATGTTCAGTTTTCTGTGCCTTAACTCAGGGTCTTGACAAAAGTCTAGAGTGAGATGTTCAGTTTTCTATGCCTTAACTCAGGGTCTTGACAAAAGTCTAGAGTGAGATGTTCAGTTTTCTGTGCCTTGACTCAGGGTCTTAAAACGGTCTAATGTAAGATGTTCAGTTTTCTATGCCTTGACTTAGGGTGTTGACAAAAGTCTAGTGCACGACCATTTTTAAGTGTGTAAAACAATACACGAATAGCGATTATCCAAAGAGTCATTGCCTGCACACTGAATTACACGAAAAACAGATTGTTGCCAGTTTGATTGTTGGTGCCCTACCGTTAAACGCCAAACCAATAAGACAGAGCCTTTGAACTTCTTTCATCTTTTGTATGTCCTACTATAACTCGTTCTGACGATGCTATAAACACGGTTTCAGAATTCTGTCGAATCACCCCAAGTAATTGGATTCACTTTTTCGGTGCCATGTTTGAAGTCTCGGCTCGATAACGTCTCAAGTCCAGCGTCTGAAGTTGTCAGATGTGCATAGCCTGTACTGTCAAACTGTCATTATGGCGGCTGAAATATTAAGATAAGAAAAAAATGCTCAACCTCCCGCTTAAAATCCGTTGCAGTTTAACCAAAATGGTCATGCTTTTTTGGTACATGTATAAAGATCATGACGAATGGTATGCCCTCTCATTACAAATGACATTTACACTTTCAAATATAAACAAATCTTTATTGGCAATATTAACGTAGAAATAATTTACTTACTGACACCTTTCAACGAACGAAGTTATATTTGAAGCTTTTAGACTTTGGGAGAAACGTTTTGTATTCTGTTTTTTTGTACTGTTTTCTTTCTCAATTTTGACTGTAATGATATTTACATATTTTTTATATTTACAAACAATAAGCATGTACTCTGCATATCCATACCATCTGATTATCTCTAGGGTTTGAAAATGGTCTTTCCAACATGTTCAAGTCAGACTGTTGCGCGGAAACATCTAGATGACTTGATATGGTGAAACCTATTGTTCGAGTATTTAAAGTTGGATACGTGTTCCCAAGGCCAAAATATGGTCGGTGCGTTTTGTGTGACATAAATAACATAAACTATCAATCAGACATTATAAAAGTGAAATAATTTAACCCGGGGTGAAATATTCACCGACAGCTTTTCAAAAGGTTATTTAATCGCCAACCGTGATATCTCTTTTGTCCATTATTCGTCGTATGTTCATAATTTTATGTTTATTTATGATTCCAAAGGTTGTTGTTTTTTAAAAGAAAACAATGAGTTTGACCACGTATCCAACATTAACCGATGGTGATATCTTTGTCAGACAGTGTGCCAAACCATCACTGAGTGTCGCCCGTTTGACTTTTCACAAAGCATCCAGATGCAAATCCAGACTATCATAATTCCTGATAAGCCTTTTGACTCTCAGGAGACTGCATGGTCACAAGTACCACATACTAAAAACCTTTATGGTTTTAGTTGGTGATAAGTGATTGCTGGTATCAAATCAATATGAGCAAATAGTTACTTTTTATGGATAGCTATTGTTGATTATTGGTACACATTCGCGAAACTCGTTAAATTGGCATGGATCTTGGGTTGAGATTCTAAAGTGGTATTTGATCTTACATAGATTACACCGGGTTCCAAAGACGTATTTGGATTCACATACATGAACTCAAAAAGACTGTAGTAATGTACACCCTGAATGCATCTTGGGATGACCAGACTATATTAAGTTGGATACCAAATTTCCTTGTCTGCATCATGGATTACTTTTCGTTTACAGTAATTGATGACAACCATGGACCTTCGATCACTGTCTGGAGAGGTACATTTAAATGTTCGATAAATGCTTGTAAAGAACAGCTCCGTTAGCTTTGTTTTGTTGGATAACTTTACTTTACTTAAAGAGTAGAGCACATGTACTAGTCAACTACAAAACCCTTGCTTTCTCGGTGGCAACAAACTGTCTCTGTTGCGGCATATTCTTCGTGGTGACAAACGCTCTATGTGATTAAGACAGAAATCCTCTTGCGATTTGTTGTTGGACATAATGAATCGTAAAACTGTCGAATGAAAATGGTTAATGACATATTCAGGTTTGTTTCTTGTAGATGTTCCTTAAGACTAGCTATAGGTTGCAATTTCACAGTCCTGGTTTAGAAATGATATTATTTGCCCAGACGCCGGGTTTTGTAATTCAGAAGTCTTCGAACATGACCAGCAAACCTGTTGAGACACTTACTGCTCGAGCAAGATCAAATTGACGTTTTATTGTCATGGCAAGAGCAATGCCGTACCCATGCAAGCTGAAACAGAGGAGGCAGTTTGGCTACATGTCATCCTCGAAATCCAGGGCATATATTCATGATTCCCCCAACCGTCCGCCATATGCCCTGAGTATGGAAAGTCCAAATGTGCTAAATATAGACAACCACTGAAATGTGACATTAACTGCACGAGAGAAATTAGCAGGAACTTTTGATAAATTTAAACGTATAGCGTCTTTACTTCGCTAAGTGATTATACTTCGCTCCACATAATAGTTAAAAGTCAGCTTATTTTACGTCGCCTTTTGCCCCCATAAAATAAGCTTTTCCTCACATAATAGGTCGCAAGCTTTCTCTATGAAAGCTTCACTAATTGGTCAAAAGACCCGCCTCGAGACGATCGTCGTGAATAGGAGTGTTAGGGAAGTTATGCTCTGGATTTCGAGGATGGCCACATGTAAATAGAAATATTAATACTGGATAGGAGCTCTCTATCTATACATGTTGGTACTTCGCTTTGAGTGAGGTGAGTTTGTCTCGTGCAACGCATGGAGGTCACGAGCTTGCGTAGTTAAGCAACGCAGAGCCCGAAGAGTAGTTGGATGGGTGATCAGCTGGTGTTGGAAACTTCTGAGCCTTCAAGGGTTCGCCCCTGCCTCGCACTGAAACGCTGGCAATGTCAGCGGTGTCACATTGGGCAAGTGGCTTTACTCGTAAAATTATCTCAGTCCAGCCAGTTGAAACTGGGTACTGGTCCTCCATCAGGAATGTTGTTAACCCTCTAGATCTAGAGGCTGATTGGGTTACACCATGGTAATAATGCCGAGCGCTTTGAGCAAGCTATACAAACCTGGATTTAGCGCTATACAATACCTAACCTTAACATTATTTCGCTTTGGTCACCGGGGGGGGGGGGGG
>JAUELE010245678.1:0-11123 GCA_031471655.1 Diodora aspera | reverse complement strand
CACGCCCAATCAAACTGATTTCAGCAATGTTACACGGTGCATGAAAATAACCACGTGGCATGCACTGGCAATGTGTTGCACGTGCACTTCATGATAGTCATAAGGTTGACAAATCATTGTCCATTTAAAAAATAATTGAGTGATGTTTACTTATCATAACTGTACTGAAATATTCTCTATCAAATTTGGTGTTGCTTCATTTTTTACCATCCGTATAGATACAGAAGAAGGACACGTCGTACTTTCAGTTTGGTTCTTAGTTTATATTCTTGTAAAAACTGTATTTGGAATTCAAATTGCAGAATTTCCTTTCTGTTCTCCTGTGACGTTTCAAAAACACGTATTGTCAATTATACTGACTAGTTGACATAAAAAATCATAAAATTCATATGTACTGTAGGATATTTATGTAACATGAATAGCTTCCCATTTGAATTGTGTGCCCTAGAGTCTTCTGTATATTTCCCCCGCTCTGTAGAAGCTGTCGTGACACGTTTATGTTCCACGTCGAACCCTCTCCTCTCGTCAGGCTGGTTATAAAGAGTGTTTGCTGTGCCATTAAGTCCGAGTTGACGGCTATATTGACTTCAATCGAGTCAGAGGAAATGGCTGTTTAATAAAGTCATTCTTAGCTGCCAAGTTCAGTGATTGCTTGTATTAGGCAAGGGGACTTTTTTCATGTTCTATAAATACGAAGCTAATTAGACACATTGTCAACAGTAGCCTAGTTTTGTTTTCGTCGAATCTCCTTTACAGAATCGGTAGTCGAATTGAAATTGGCCAGCTCTTTCAATAAGCCACCAGTCGCATCTGGCATTCTTAATGCAATTGCTCTCTTGCTTTCTCTTTGATTTTCTCAAAATACAATTCGAGGTGCCTATTGCAAAAATACTCCCAGAGGGATAATTGCTCCAGTGGCACGAGTTTTATCAAATTACTTCGAACTTTTAAGCCTGTTTTGTATATAAATGAGATCAGATCCTCCTAGCCAGACGAAAGGTATGGGGAAAATTACCATGAACTTAGTCCTCCCCGCTCTGTGCTTATAGTCGAAGAGTGTATATGTTTCGTAGGAAGGTGGATACGGTTTTGTTGCAGTGGCGCATAATCGATTCCTGGTCTAGAGTGTTCTTTAGTAGCCCGAAACATTCCACTCTGACTGATGCTAGATACACGCGAGGCACGAAAGCTCTTCTGATCAATTTAGTTCCTCAAGTGAATTTAATTTATTACGGTCTTGTCAACGGCGATTGTTTAGAACAAGCAGGGTAGCTGGGGCAGCTGTGATTAACAGATTGTACCTTTTAGGTCAAGGGTAGACAATGCCCTTACGATACAAAGACCTCGGGGGTTTTGTGTCCTTTATCTTCTTGCATTGTTGGGTTTTATGTTTGGTTATTTGTTTTTTTTGTTTTGTTTTTCTGTGAGGCTGTTGGTCTAAAATCGTTAAACTATCCTCATGCGAAAAATAATACAATAGTTAAGAATTTTTGCATTGATTTAATTCATTGGTCTTACTTTTATTAATTACTAGTTTAATTAATGCTATGTTTAGGGTTAAAACAGCTACCCAAAGCATTAGGTATCAAGACAGTTTCCGTTTAATGTTGTTTATAAAGAATAAGGGACCAAAACATCTGATCAGTTCTAACACTTCCGTGTCTTACTTACGTACATTGCAGCTTCTTACTAAACTTCAATACTACAGTTTAGAACTAACATTCTCACTTTAAGTATACTACCTGAATCGCGTAAACTTACAAACAATGCTCTTAGGGGAAGACGTGGTAGACCAAACACTCCACACCAGTAGACTGAATGAATGTCTTTCTCGTGGCTTTCGGCAATCTGTCAAATTGTTAACATGACGTTTTAGTTTGAAGAGCCAGGAAGGCATTGAAGAGACCTTCAGATCGCTGCGTTTGTACACCAGTGCCGATCAGCTGACGGAAGCGACCCAAGAATATTCTGATAGTCAACGCAGATGATAAAGTGACAGAAGCTGACTGGCAAGAGGTTAAGATTTAAGCCCCAGGACACAGAGCGAGCTGCCCTTTCTCATCATATGACAGGGTTCAAGCAATCTCTGTTCAAGGAGACACATATATGAATGTATTTTAATTCTGGTAAGTATCGTGGGTCATGATTGGTGGCTCGGCCGCTGGGACAAGCGCCACGGTATCTTCGGAACGTCTTGTTGAATCTAAAGGAGAGGAGTAAAAGAAGATCCCATTTGTAGCTGTGTTTGTTTCATCTTATTAAAGTCTGATACGTACATCCGAACGCTATATCAGGTCTGGTGATATATGTGTGAAATGATTAAAATAAACTGTAAATCACACATTGTAAAAGTTATGCCTAATTAAATAACGCCGTATGCCTTTAGTTCCGCCAGATACAAACGCATACTTTTTCGACTTTCAAGTCGCCAGTCTCATTCCGAACCTTTCTCTGAGAGTTTACCGAAAAATGTTCCTTCGAATATGAGCTGAATTCATTTATTTGCAAGTGTAACGTTTCCGAAAGTTTCAACTATTTTCAAGTTTCTTTTGGAAAGTTCGGAATACATTGTTTGTACTAATTTCTGATATGGGGTAAATTTTTTTAGATAAATGCCATTTAAGAGGCCGTAAAACCGACACACATACTATATCATTTGTGCATTATTTGTGATATGTACATAGTTTTATGTACATTTATTGGTTAAAATAGTTGTTATATTTAAAACAAAACACTGATTTTAACCATGGTTCCAACTTTAACTACTCCTGGGCGTATCCCTAGTAGTTCTACAAACTACTACGTTAGAACTACTACTTGAGGCATTTCTGAAGGATGAAACGGTCCATAATGCCTGGGTATGTCACTGAATATGACGGCGTTCCAGCTGCATTAAATAATTGCAGTACTTTCGAGGTTCGAGTCGCATGATCGACACGTGAAACTATTTACATTTCCACGTAATGATAATGTCTGCTGCGGACGGTGCCAGGAGTGTCGAGTTAATGCAATAACACAGCGCCTCCGTGCACGGGGCTGCATGACATTGTCTGGGTGTCGGCGGATCAACCAATATGGCCGAGTGGCTATGACCGGTATCAAACTGGAGGCATTAACGGACACAGAAAACGTCATTTGTACATCAACTGATCGCTGACCAGTGGAGTTTTGCAAACCTGCTGCTATTTCGTCGGTCCATCGTCCTTGTCGGCGTCACATCTCTGTCAACCACAAATATTGATTAAATTTGATTAAACTTGCTAGCTACAATCTTTTGGACATAATTAGTTTGGAATTGCATTTCAACACCATTCCCCCAGAAGGGGGTGTTGAGTTCAGGTTCTCTGAAACATCTGCTTTACACAAGAAAATATTAATGGTCAAATCTTATTGAAACAACGACTGGGGGTGTTCACAGAAACATTTAAAAATAATTGTGTCTATATTTATGATTGCATACAATAAATGTATTGGTCCAAATTATAATCGCACTTATCTACTTGTTTTTACACTTTTGTTGTCACTTGATACAATCTTCCAACCTAACCAAGTGTACATATCTTAACTAGAGCGTCATTTATGATTCAAAATAATCCATATCCAAATAGTCTGGCATACAACTGAAACAGGTTATACCAGAAGCTAAATGAGGCACTGAACGTCTTCCATATACACAATCAATGACAAAAAATCCATTTGCTCCTGTCTAAAGTTTCAGTCGCCAATAAGTATAATAAATTAACTACATGTGAGTAGGACATGGTTTTGAAGAACGGGGTTATCTAGGTGAAGAGGAAGCAACAACTGTTATCCCCAGACATCATCTCGTCGGCATGGTTTGGTTTTCCCGTTCGTTTTCGCGACTGCCACAAGCAAAGCAAGAATCTGAGCCCGCCTGTCACTTTCACCTGCTAATTTCGATGGTCTAGTCATCAGGCCAGGAAACATGATCCATATAAATTGATTCTGGTATGTAATCAAGCCGGAGAAGTGACGTTAGTACAGAGATAACGCACTTTTGTCTTGCCGTCCGCACTGACAAACACGCGTTTAATGATTAATAAAGAACGTTTGTAACTACCGCTTTGATTGTTTTCGGCTTTGAGTCTATCTTTTATTCTAGCCGTGGTTCGTATGTTGTCCAGCATCTGAAATTCAAATGACGGAGACACGGCTTTATTGCGTGTATGTTTAGGAAGTCAATAAAACAGGATATTGGAGACGCGAAACTGTCTTATGTAAACGGCGGGGGACGACAGTTTACGACTTGCGCTGCTGTCGGAGATTCTACCACATGAAGAGATCTTTGTGTAGGAAATAAGTTTTGCTTCTCTTTAAGCGCATCGTGGTCCGTTCTTGTGGAAACTGATTTGGTCCTTCTGGCTGGAAAACTTAAGCATCCGTATGCTTGTTGTTCGGGAATTAAGCTTCAGGCACCAGTGGTAATTAGAATTCGCTGGAACGAAACTTTGCTTGTTATATTTGAAGTAATACGTTTCAACAAATGGAGCCGAAAATGAGGGGTTGAGTCTTGTGGAGGAAATGATTTAGTTTCAGGCTACAAGACTTTCGTAATAAACTTACTTCAATAAATATATGTATGTATTGGTAGACATGGTTCGATTTGGGGTTATTGTAAAAATGGTTCGAAAATAGCTCAATATTCAATGAACATTATAACTTGAAATACTGAAAGCATACCTTATTATCTTCATTATATGGGCAGAAAGTTGGACACCAAAGTCTCAAGACTTCACACTTCGATAAGTTTCCCATTCTGCTTGTGTTCCCAGCCACCCTAGAGA
Source organism: Diodora aspera (assembly GCA_031471655.1). NCBI lineage: Eukaryota > Metazoa > Mollusca > Gastropoda > Lepetellida > Fissurellidae > Diodora > Diodora aspera. Next base: position 6,318 of record JAUELE010245678.1, on the reverse strand, counting down.
TCGTGCGAATTCAAACTTCAGTAAAGTTCATGAGCCGCCTTTGCTAATGTCTGCCTTCTCCTTTCAAATTGCGGTGAAGGCCAAGAGCCTTCTTACCTCATATCAGCCTTCTCGCTTCAAACTTTAACAAAGTTCATGGGCCTTCTTGGCTAATGTCAGCCTTCTGGTTTTTAAATTTAACAAAATCCATGAGCATTGTTGGATAATATCAGCCTTCTCACTTCAAAATTTAGTAAAGGCCATGAGCCTCCTTGCCTAGTGTCAGCCTTCTCGCTTCAAACTTCAGTAGGGTTGCTGTTCCTTTCTTGACGTTGACATGCTGACTTCAATAGTATAACGTTCCTGCACTTAAGTGTCTTATGTTAATATTCTGACGTCACATAAGGTAGAGTTGCTGAAGCATTACTTAGGTCTCTCTTACACCTGATTTCCACACTACAGGCACCAGAAGGAATTCAGGCTATAATTTCGAAAGTTAAAGCATATTTGCATATTTATTAATACGTAAACGGGCACTGAACTTGCTCTTGACACTCCAGTAGATATCTAACAAAGCGATCTAGTCTTGTGTGCAAACCCAACCTCGGCAACTACATGTATATGCACTTGAGATTACTAGTTGGCCAAAAGCATTAGGGCTGCCAGGATCGCTTTAAAACGTAAACTAACACACGAGCCAATTGGAAATTAAATTGCTAAAAAATGCAGGAAATTGACGAGCAGAGAGTGTTAGTGTCAAATGTCCATTTTTATTATCTCATATCGATTCAATAAGCCGTGCTGAAAACAGAGAGCCCAGCTAAAACATCCACTTCGGGTCAGAGAAAATCTTGTGGATGGGAATTCAGTCAGCGTTCTCCTTGTCGTCTTGCTTGGGTCGGGACTTTTTCATTTCTTTTCATTTTTGAAAACCCGGAATTTGTACTGTCGTTGCAAAATATTAATTTAGAATAAAATGAAAACGAATTAAGATGTTAAGTTTGATCTGTACACTACAGTCGCAATGCGAATGAAAAACTCGTGTAGGCTTTCGTCAATGAGTGATCGGATCTTAAAATGACGACTTTGTGTGCGTCCTATTCAAAGGCGCATATCAAATAAAACTCAGTTTGTTCTTATTAACTCGCCCATTGAACATTCTCTGATCATATTCTTTTGCCATGGTAAATTCTTTGAAGAACATTTATGCCACACGTTCAATGTGTTTGCATATAATAACTCTTTGTCTTGACATGCATATGTTTGCATAACAAGTTTTTGATTCACTTTTAATTGCCTCTTTTTGAAAATATTAATAATTATGTGCATTTATATCGCGCTGGGCTTCATATAGGAATGCAATGCGTTGTCCATATTATTACCCCAGTCATTGGAATAATGAACACTCCCTAGGGATTATGCAAGCCAAGGAGTCAGTTAGGCGCCAGAAGGTTAACAACGCAGTACCATCACATTCCGACCAGGTGACCCTAAGCCACTTACCCATTGTGATAAAACCGACATTGCCAGTGTCCCAGTGTGAGGCAGGGCGAACTCTTGATGACACGAGAGCTTTACAATGCGAGTTGATCACCCATCCAACTACTACTGTCGATGGACGCTGCATAACTTCTCAATCGTGTTGCTTGACTGCGTTACACACCGTCTATTACAGCACGGAAGTCCATCTGTTCAAAGTTACCCCTGACATAAACAGTCTTTTAACGCAAACCGAACTCCAAAGTTCATCAATTTTTTCAACAAGGTTGGTGTGAGGTTAACCATTTTGAAAAGTCAAAATAATGTAAGGCCTTCTCTCAAGAGGTTTTCTCTATCGTGACCAATGCTGGGAAGAAGTCGGAAGAGATTGGGTTCAAGTATCGACCCCAGATTGATAGATGTTGGTGTCTGTTAAGGAAAGGCCTATAATGGTTCCTTGTCAGCCTGATGACGGTCTACGGTTGACAATTGAGGAGAGACTCTGGCCATGATTAAACACGACAAACCAGCGCTCTTTAAAATGCTATCCATCTTAGCAAGGCCAGCGGGAGTCTGCCATCCTCTCACCTATTGTTGACGCCATAAATACACAATTTACAGATATTTCATAACACAGTACATAATTATATTCGGATATGATTAGATCATTACATTTTCAATACTTCGCTGAAAATATTGATCATAGATTTTTCATCATCTCTTTTTTTCTGGCTAAGCCACGGTATTGATCCAGAAATAGGTGTATTGTCTCCAGCTTACAAAACTGTCGCTGTATATAAGAAACTGTGAGGGTAGTGAGGGTACCCGTTACCTTATTCAGTGCCCGTATGCAACTGTATACATTGAACTCTAAGAAAGTGAGACAGTACAAATTGGTTCCAAAAATGTTTCAAAATGTCCCGTCTATAACGCTAATCGGTGGCGCTTATTATCTTGAAAATCATTATTTCATTAAAGTCTCTTGTTTAGATCGCAAGGTAGACATCCTACTTCAATTTAGTCATGTGTCATTGCTGACAAGTTCCTATCTGATCAGATATCTTGTTTGTTTATGAAAACTCAATAATCAGATCTTGCAATCTGCCCCTTCTGCTGCCAATTTCCATTGAAACAACAGGGCCATTGTGCTTGATTTAACTCGTTTTGGTCAATAGTAGTTTATGTTCATATCTTTCCTAAGAGGAAACAACCATTCACCTGTCTGAAATAGATTTGGTAGAAAAGATAAACATTTTTTTTGTGTTACGCATGTGACGAAAAATACCGTGGCCTCACCCATTTACTGTTTACATTTGTAGAAAAAAATGCACTTTTGTCTTTGACTCTAAAACATATGTATAATTCATTATATTGTATTTTTTAAATATATTTTATTTACATTGTCTAAGTCCCAAAGCATGTCCTACCAACATAAGTGTTTGTATAAAGGTTTGGAGGGTATACACCAAGGATGATATGGGATGCAACTATGCTAAACAGTTATAACCGCTAAAAAGCTCTTGTGGACACGTCAGCACCCCACCGCGACCATTAGTCAAAAGCCAGGAGTTTGTCATTTCATCTAAAACAGGTTCTACATTACACAGTCTCTCTGGAGAACTGTTTATTTATTGCTATGTATGCCATTATAAGAGAGTTGGAGAGAAGGTATCTTATATGTTTCCCTAGGGTGACAAAATGAGGAGATTTCTACCGAGTTATACTTAACCTTGAGACTCAAGAATTCGAATAGGTAAGAAGTGATCATGAAGGAAAACCGTTTTATACACACAGAAAAGAAAATTCAAAGCATTGCCAAAGTTAAATGAGGAACGTTAATATTACGTATTAATTGTATGACAGTCTTAAGAAAACATACAAGTGTAATATGAAGAATGTTGACTGAGCAAAGAAACTTTGCAGCATAAATAACTATTAACACACCAGTATAACATAAGGTTTGTCACGTCAGCAAGAGAGTGAATTTGCAGAACATGAAAATGTGATGTCACTAGATCGAGAGAGTAAATTTGCAGTACAAATAAGCATTTAAGAATAATCAAAATTTGCTGTCACTGGAGCGAGAAATAGAGTTTTAAACACTCATAACAATATAACAAAATGAGTATGAAAAGTTGTTATCACTGATTTAAGGCTTTGTCGTTAAATATTGTTATCACTACTTCACGTTATATATTATTGATATTAATATCTTGATATAAAGTACAGTACCTTGATATAAAGAAACTTTACAAAAATAGAAATGCATCCTACTCTGTTCCTGGTCCATTGTTGTTATCAAAACGTTTCTGATGCAACGGGTTGTTATTTTGCTCAAAGCATGCTACAATAATGTCGATGCATATCTTTTGCATGTATTCTACCGTCTTTCAAAGTTATAGTATCGTATCTTTTAAATGTGAGTATGTTTTATCAAAACCATATTTCTAGTTTTTTTCTTAAAACTCGTCAAGGTTATACCGAACCCTTGTCAGAATGTCCACCATAAATCTTCCTCGTTACCAGCACTAGTACCTAATATATGGTATAATACTGCCTGAACTGATGGTGGTAAAGGGCCTTACATTTACACTTTTCCTTCTTGTGTGCAAACTCTGCTCACTGCCAATATACATTCTGAATATATTTTGCAGAACGATTTCGCCAACGCAAGCCAAATTGCTGTTGGCTTCTCTCCTGGACAAATCGAAGAAAATGCTGTCTTCCAACATGAAGCTCAGGTGGGGTTCCGTTATCCAGTATAATACCACCCTGTCAAACCTGTACACGATAACTTGATGCAACCAATATTAATCGATTGTTAAAATTAGACTATACCCTGAGCATCATCATTTCCCGAAACGTATCAATATTTTCATTGTGGCGTTATTTCAAAGTACATCTCGCATTCTTTAGAAACAAGTCTTTAACAGGGAATCAGATTTCTGGTGGTTTCGAGTGATTATCCTGATAGAATGATATTTTTCTATAAGTTATTGAAGTTGGAAATCTCTAAGAGCCTATATTCAAAATCAGTTTATATACCTTACTTTAGTCACGAAAAATTGCAATTCCCCAAAATGGCTGCATTGATCCTCATGATATTTGGTACATTGCTATTTAGATATTTGCCAGTGTTTCGGTTCAAAGACTGTGTTCTTATCATGCTCAGAAGGCAGTATACATGGGTTTTTTAAATCACTTGGCCATCCATATTTTCCTTTGTCTGTTACTGATCCAGGAGAATGTTCATATTCGTTCCTATCTGCACTATGAAGCCAATTTCAAAGCCTGTGTTCTGTCATAATGTAATGACTTGATAAATTTTAACTATGTCACAGGATGATTCCAAAGAGTGTGAATTAGTAGGATTGCAATACTCTTGAATATTATGTTAATGAGGTATACTTCGTGTTACCATGATTTGATGATGGTTTGTGAGGAATTGAATATAGCCTAACCTTTGACCTAGTTTCAGTTACTTTCCAGCCAATATTACCGGTTTAATGTCCATTAGTCATCAGTTAGGTCGAATCCAGCGCGCGTTAGGATCCTCTGCATATGAGAATTCGATATTTATACGCAATTCTGGGCTCCTGGTTCGTGATCTGTGTGATGAGTGCAACACCCGTGGTTACTTAGTACCAGGAGTAACTCGCATATTTCACCGCATCGAGACCTTGAATTACAATGACAGTGTCAGGTATTAGTGTCACTTGAAAGGGCACGTATTAGACATCTAATAGAAGAATAGACGTTGATCAAAATTTAATTACACGTACATACATACATGTTTTTATTCAAAGTCTAATGCTCTTTTACAGGACAATGGTTTCTGGTGCAACCAGAGTTACATCTTTCCGCTCGTGAGTGTTGTTCATATGTTCATATAAGTTCAAGGAGACAATGCAACGTGTTCCTACAATTTGCTCCCAAGTGTGTATGGCCAAAATTAAGTATCTAATCGCACTTAAGGTAACGTATTCAAATGTTCCATTTTATGACGTTAAGTAATGACATAGTACCTTAATTATTCATCTTGTAATCTTAGTTCAGATAGTATGAGTTTTATTTCATACAACCCGTATTTCTGACCCAGTCATTCTCTGATGTATCAGTTGTCTAGAGTTTCTTTTAGCTCCTATAGATGCTCATAGTTTTCATGCGTCACGGATATCAAAACATGTTTTTTTTTCTTTTCCAGGCATTCCTTTTCAGGGGTCCGCCGGACAAAAATACAACACGAGTGAGTTTCTTTGTTGTATGTAACATCTATCATTCACACGTCTCTCTTAATAGTCCATATTTTCTTCAAGATCGGGGAGGCGCAGGATGGTGCAGTGGTTAGCGTGTCGGCCTAGTAATCTACCATTGGCGGTTCTAGGTTCGACCCCGCCCGGGTACCTCTGTTTCAGATTGACTCATGACAGAGACGTGATATAATAATGACACCGTGATTGCTGAAGGCCATGTAAAATCCAAAATCACTCAAAAACTAATTTAAGATCGAGACCATACAATTATATAAAACTGTGATAATTACAGTATGTGCCAGACATGGGTCTAGTCTCATGGTGTACTAACAATATATTGTTTTAATTATATAGCATACAATGGGTACTATATACTATACTGAAAATCAAAAGAAACTATACCGATCATATTTTTCAGAATAACACAAAGACTGAGGTAGAAATGATGTTATATTGGTTTAGTATAAAATATTATGCTTTATCAAACTGTTGACACACAGAAATGCAACAATAACATTCAATGTCTCTCTACAGGGCTCGTAATGCAAGCAGTGCCAAAAGTTGATTTCACAAATGGTAAGCAGAAATCATACAGACGGTAAAGGGA
>JAUELE010245656.1:0-11124 GCA_031471655.1 Diodora aspera | reverse complement strand
TCGTATCGCATCGTATCGCAAGGGCAATATCGTGATACGAATCGTATCGCACAATCCTTGTATCGTCACACCTCTACCATTAAGATTCTGTCACAAGAAGACAGCACGTCCACGATTCACCTGAATGAGGTTCTACCTATGAAGTGTACTGATTATTCACAGGTAAAATACAATGCTATTAAAAGTGACATCATGGAATGTTACAGCCATCACTGTGACAGGTGTTGTTTTCATACCACATTCCTCTACACTGACACACTTTCCTTCATTTTACTCTTTAGTGCCATGTATAGATGTAGACATTCGAATTGTCATTGTAAATTTTATATGGTCATGCATCTTGGAACATTTAGTGAAAACATAAATAAACGGATAAGATCTTTGCAAGGACAATGGAAAAGCTTTCAGTGAGAGAAGTAGAGTTAAAGGAGGGTTTTAAGCTAGAAATAATTGAAAATTGAATCCAGAGTCTATAAAATGTTAATTGAACATTATTTTCATTGGGGATATATCCCCAAGATGTTCTGGTGATGTGGGCTTTCCTCCTGCACTCAACTGGTGAAAGTGGACATATGACTGAAAGATTGCCGAGTCCCACTGTAAATCCAACAAACCAAGAGATGCAGAAGGTGTAGGAATGTATACAACTTCAGTATCTCAATGCTTGTTGCAATAAGGGACAACGATGGAGAAATGTTGCTTTGATTAGGTTTTATCTCGGTTTGAATTGTAGCTCTTGTCGCTGTGCCTCTTGTGCATCATGTTATGACACTGACATAAATCTCTAATTCACATGGATATATGCCTTGACAAAGCATACTTTCAGTCTGTAACTTACTGTAACATTGCAAATTACTTGTTATCTCTAGGTCATAGGTGTTTATCTTGAAAGGAATGAGGGTGTATCTAATATATTTTGGCTTTGATGAACAGCTGTTGTTTGGAATACTTGCAATACCAGGAGGACTTGGTACGAGCGGACTGGGGAGTTTGCATAATGTTACTACAAATTTGTGGATTCATTATTTTATGTGGATACATATTGGACAGATGGACATAAAACTTTTTAGTTGCCTTTGATACCAACATGATGTAACTCAATTAGAAATTGGTGAAGTTACTCAAGACTGCAACCTTTTGATGAACCTCTTTGAACAGTATTCAAAGTGTCATTAGGCAGTAAAGAATCAATCTGTCAATCTTTGAGGTTGGGTAACTTTGAAATAAGATAACATTACCTTATATTAATCTTTATGGATATCATAATTTATTTTATTTCCTGTCCCTTGCGTGACCTTCTGAATAAATAGTCTGTATATTGATTGGAGGCACGGTAGCCATGGCAAACATGCTTCAGACCCGGGATCCGACAAGTAGCAGGTTCGATCCTAGATAGTCGCGCCCCATGTTGTACCCTTGGACAAATAGGGTGCAAAAAGAATTTCCATATGTACGTGGATAATAAAGTGTTATTATTATTATTATTTATATACTGAATGGTGTAAAAAGAAAATGTTTAAGAGAAATGAAGAGGTTTCCTGATCCAAGCAACAGTTTGGTTGGGCAGTTTGATATTTAAGGGTTATGGGTCACATAAGTGTCATGTACACTTTCATGACCAAACCTGTTTTCCTTTTCCGGCATGTTCATAAAGGTTTACATGGGCGGTGTTCTGTTATAACTTGGGGAAATGATTTTATTGATCATTTATGGATTGTTGTAGTAGATTTTTTTACCATGAAATATTATTACATTGACTTCAAGTTTGACATACAATAATTGATATCTGATGAAGTGGTGACTATGTTCAGTCGCATTGATCATTGATTTATTGAATGAGGATTTGGGAAAATGCTGCAGTTAAATGTGCAGACAAGCAAAACATGAATGATCATCCTTAACGGAAGCTTTGTAAGTCAAATATGGAGGAACATCCATGTTGGTCTTGTTTGTGTAAACATTGCGCGTCCCCTGCAAATATTTCCCCCGCTTGTGTGAGATGACAACATCAAGCTTTGGTCATCCTTGCTTACTAACACTGGGCACAGCTTTATGCTGGGTCGTCCCTTCTTCCACCCGGAGAAAGATTCGCATGAAGTGTCAAGGATAGGGGATGTTGTGCTTCATTCGAAACCTGTTTTGTTGGTTGAACGATCTGGAGCAGCTCCTTATAGGGGGTATCTATTTTAGGGGTACTTAAGTCTTGTGGGATGTGTTTTCTGATTCACCCAACAGACTTGTTTGTGGCACAGTTGTCTGAGGATAATAAAGTGAATAACGTTGCTTGAAATGTTGACATTGTTGCAGTTGTGGATGGCTTGACAACTTAATAGGTGCTATATACAATTTCCAGGTCCATATTATTAAAATTCTGATGGTCGCATTGTATTGAGTCTTTTCAGTTTTGAAGAGTTGAGAATGAGTTCAACATGATTTAGTCGGGCTTTTCCCTTCTAAGACTGACCTCATGTTTTGTGGGATACATGTGATTTGATTTTAATTTTGTTTACAGGCTTTTGGCACTATATGTTATCTGATATTTTAAAAAGTAAATTGAACTTGCACAATGCCACATGCGTACAAAACTTCAGTTGTATGATTGTTTTCGTTGTGTTAATGAAACACCCCTTCCCTGGATGTGTATTCGGGTCTTTGTGATGCAAAGTGTGGATTTCCTGTTGTGTGAAGTACGACTTTGTCTGTCAAATGTTATCCTCCAAGGTGGTCTTGAACCTCAGATGGTGTCAGCTGGTGTAAACGTCCTTTTGTTCAGGCTGGTGAACTCGCATATATATACCTGAAAATTATGAAAGTACACAACATCAAACTGCAACTCTTCCATGAGTACTCCTGGAGATGCAGGCGTTCCTCTGGCACTCAACTGGCGAAATTGGGCATATGACTGAAAGATTGTCGAGTCCCACTATAAATCAAAACATCTTTGAGTCGTGATGACCACAGTAGGTTTATGGAGAATGTAACAACTTAGACATTTATTTTTTGGACATGGCAGTACCATTTTTCCAGTAAGCCTCGCCTGGGAATGGTTGTTACTCCAGCTGATTAGATTGTGGTTTCTACCTGGATCTTTTAGATGGACAGACTTTTACTATTTTGTTTTGGGCGTAGCAGCACCATCTTTAGTGTAAACCTCGTCTAGGGATGGTTCTTACTCCAGATGATTTGTTTGTGGTTTTTCTCTGGGTCTTGTAGGTGGACAGACTTTGACGTTTTTTGTTTTGGACATGGCAGCACCATCTTTCCAGTAAACCTCATCTGGGGATGCATGACTGTTACTCCAGGTGATTTGTTTGTGGTTTCTACCTGGGTCTTGTAGATGGGAAGAGGTTAAGTAGGCTTACTGAGTCCCTGATTAGGGTTGACCACATTCCATTGCTTTGACTGATCACCAGATGAAGACTTTAATAAGGATCAATTGCATGCTGGTTGACAGGTGCTTTCATCACCTGGTCAGTCTGGTCTTTGTAGTGGAAAATACCAGCCTTTAACTCACCTGTGATAATGGCGTGACCTAAGGCTACAAAGTTAGTGATTCTTTGTGTACACATGAAAGTGCAGTCATTCTGTGCTTGTGTTGTCTACATTGGGCTAGATAAAGTCCCTGATTCGAGATCCTAAGAGTTACACTTACTGTCATTTTTTTATATCCGAGGAAAATACCAGACTTGGTCACAAACACTTACTTGATATTTCAATACTGTTTAGAATTGATTAAATTGATTAAATCTTGGTTTTGTTTATTAAGTGAAGTTAATGGACATCAAAGCAGTGGTAGAAAAATCCTCAAGTTTGAGGTCCTGGACGGATGAAAAAGTCATGTTAACTTGGCAAAAAAGTCTGACTCCTCATATTCAATTCTGAATTCTAACAGTGTATGCAAAAGGTAACTGATTAATACAAAATTACGGAGCCATGAATTAAATTTATTTGCTTTTTATTGATAATGATCATTATAATTTCAGCTTAGTTTGAAATTGTCTAATTATATGGCGACTTTCACAAGTCCTGACCTGTGCATTGGAAATTTTTTGTTTTTTTAACCCCTGCAAAGTAAAGTGCAAACTAACCAACTAACCAGCCCCATTCGGGTGTGTCTAACCCTGAGAACTTATGTGTGCAACCTTGACATAGCTCAACCCAAGTCAGTAGCAGAATAGCTACTTTTCAAGGAAGTCCAACCAAGACACAGGACGTTGTATGGAAATCACAGTTTTGCTAATGCTGAAGCATCCTTGTGGAACTCACTTCCCAACGATATACAATCATCGCCCACTCTGATGTCCTTCTGCAGACAAATGAAGACATATCTGTTTGCATCGACATACCTTAAGTACCATCACTCTACAAGTTGAACATTTGAACATTTTAATCTGTGTCTTTATTATTATTATTAAGTTATATATATAAACCAAAATACAACAAAATGTTGTATTTGATCATTTCCTATGTCACTGAATATTTCACAGCTTGCTTATATAGTTGAATTGTGTTACGAACATTTTTGAGTATGTTAAGAAATTGAAACATTTTCTTCAATGTTAGTAGATTAGGTTTTCTGCATCAGCTGGTGAATTTGTCATGCATTGTAGTTAACATTATACGTAACTGGTGGTGTTCGTCTCAAAGATCAGACAGCAACACATATCTTTGTCATAGGAAATAACAATTATCCAGCGACGACAGCCAAGTTACATAACTGGCATACTACTACCGCGTCGTGCCGTCTGAACATTGCATAGGTGACGCTGTTTGCTTGACTGCCCTAGCAAGGTTAGGATATGCGCTCATTTACTTCCATGGATAGTATTGCAACTGATCAATATAGCATGAAACTGTACCTACACGACCTCCATATTGAATTATAAAAAGACTTTTTCAATAGTGTCTCGTGAAGTGGACACGAGTCAGTAATTGTGGTATATATAATATATACTGTATTGTCTGTTTTCATGTTGCTGTATGTCCCCAGGTATTTCTGTTCTTGTCTCAAATGATCTACTTGGGAGGATGTTACCGGTAAGCCAGGTATTTGTGTATTAAGAAAATGTCTGAATAGGGGTCAGGGTAGTGTTTAGTGATAGTTATCTCTGAATCACTTGGAAGGTATGCCAGGACTGTGACTTTCAAATATTTAAGGAACAAAACGGGTATAGATTGCCGGTGATGTTGTTGGTTCATAAGATATCATTGAGGATCATGTGACACAAACAGATCAGTAGTGATCGAGAGTGGAGAATGTTGCTTTAGACCATCGTATGTGTGTACAGGTGAATGGAGCTGATTCATGTTGACTTAATTAAACATGGATGCTGGTGCAATGGACTGAGTGTTTGGTTTGGGATACCCCATTGTTTTTACAGGGAGGACACGCCCATCTCGCTGTCGACTGCAGAGATTAGATGTGCAGGGACAGAGTTCTGTACCTATTGCCTTGACTTTTAATTACAGTTTAGCAATAGCTTTCAAAGTCTGGCTCAGACATACCTCATCTATAGCTGTGACATCATCGGGAGCACTAATTTGCTCGCTGTAGCCTTTTTCTGCACCTATGGTTTGTGACTTGGGACTTTATCAATATGATAGTTGTCTTATTTAGAGAAAAAATTAGCAGAGAAACTATTTTTTTGTAAGAAAGAAGATTGTGTTTATGACAGACTATGCTTATATAATTTTATCAGTTAATTGTTTTAAAAGTACAAATAAAATTAGTCAAATCTAAACAAAATATATGTTTGTATCAATTATCATGTCCAGGTATAGCTGGTACATTACCCACTTAGTGATTAAACAGATTTGTGTCGGTTGATGTGAAGTGTAGTGTTGTTCTTAAATAAGGATTGCAGGATTGCTAACATGCACTATGCTGTGGATCAAACAGTTTATCAACCTCAGTATTGTGCAATTTGATTCTTCAGGTCACATGATGTTCGTGGGGTTTCTGGGGAGTGACTTGGTTTTACTAAGAAAAAGTTGGGCTCCATTGACCTATCATGTGGCGTTATGGCTGAAATATTGCCCTTGCAGCATAAAATATCTAGTCTCTCACACACGTCTGAGATCGCTGGATGGCACAGTGGCCAGCACATCGGCCCTGAATGGTGCAGTGGTTAGTACATCGGCCCAGCAATCTGCCAGCCCTGGGGGTTATGGTTCAAGTCCTGCCCAGGCACCTCTCTCTCAGCCTGGAAAGACGGGAGCTCCCACACCAAAGTGATGTTGGCGAGACTGGTGATATGGCTTAAAGACTGCCAAAAATTATGTAAAACCCCAAATCACTCAATCACTTAATCGGGTCAAATGATCAGCTTTTTGTGCTGAGCCAAACAATGAAGATGGTGATGCAGTAGCTGAGAAACCGCTGAAATCAGTATTCAAATGTCAATCCCTGACTTGATCGCAGACATGTCTTCCTGTTCAGTGATTACTGGTATTCTGCATGAAATTTGGGGTTTCAAGAGATGATGTTAATGTCGAGGACTGGGTTCCCCTGAAAACAGGTTGAATTTCTATGATCTATTTATATGATACAACGTGATGTACAACAGGTTGCATAGATCAGAGATATATCACGATAATCTCCTGTTGCGATATTTTGGTAGCAGCTGGCTTGTAGAGATGTGTTGGGAGTCACTAAGGGCGGAGCTTGAAATAATTATTTTAGTGAGTGTACCCTTGTCTGGTGCCACATTCCCAAACATTCGCACAAGATAAGGTTAACTACGTTTTAATTTTTGTAAGTGAAGAGCCAAGACTCCACCATTTTAAATAAAATTATATTATTATTTTTCAAATAATCTTGCTGAAATGCTTGGATTTTGGACAGCATGTGGTTGAAGCAAATATTTTTGACATTTGCAGGGATGTATTTAAGGCAGAGAACGGCCAGTCTTTTTAAGACGACAGGCAGTCAAATTGAAAAGAAAATTTGGATTTTAAAGTGTAATGTATAGTCTTTGCTTATTTGACAGCCGGAAATTTCAGTTCAACAACTGTTGAATATTGTTGGCTTCCGACTCTTAACTACATTCCTGATTTGACAGAGCTGAATGCTACTCAATTGCTGATAAAATGATCAATTCGCGTGAAATGCTAACCATTTTATTTCTGAGAGCAAAATGCTAATCAAAGTTTTCAAAACAAAAAATACGCTGTAGTAAAGAAGAAAATCTTGGAAAACCCCCAAAAAGTCTTTCATGACATTGCACAGGATTTGGGACGTCTGCAATATTCTCATAAGGATGCACAGTCACTGTGCGTTGGTAACAGGTTATGTTGACCAAGACCCACCCTGGTTCTTGTGATTAGTCGTGGTTGAATATTAGACTGGAGTGTGTCAATACCCGTGTGTAGTGTCTGTTCGGAGATTGTGTTGATTCAAGGGTTACCACCGCATTCAAAACTAACACAGTATGGTTTCCTTTACCCTATCGCATGGTACCTCCATACTTCTTGACTATAATGTGTTAAGGCTTTTGTTATGCGACATGGTAATTGTATGCAAGCACTTCAGGCCAGGAACCTTCACTCTTATTTCAAGTAGACTCGTGGATTTGCATCGTAGTATGCCAGCCTTGCAATCTGTCAACCTTGGTAATTGTAGGTTTAAATTTTGGGCACTTGAATTGTGATGAATGTCTTTCGAACAGATCAAATTTGGTGTAATCATTGTTGCACTTAAGCTGAAAGATATTGAATCCAGTATCGTTGTAAGGAAAAAATATATTAAATGTCAAAGCAGAATTGCATTGGTTCCCATAAAGAATACAATCAGCACTTGAAAAAACATGAATCTTAATTTTTGATTCCCATTTCCATCCTCTATTATTTGAAGATTTAAAAAAATATACTCTGTTATGACCACTCTTGTTTGTAGATTTGTAAACTAACTTCCTTGAGCTCACGAGAAAACACTTCTCTTGATTAGCTTTGGTTAGAAAGTGTGAGACCTGCTTTTCAGTTCGGGGCACCTGCTCGTTACAACAGGACAGCAGTCAGTTCCGTGACAGTATAGTGATTAACAAGTCAAGTTGCTCTCGTGTATGTATGTAAACAAACGTTGAGGACTTTCATGGCAGGATCTGCCCTGTTTGAAGTGCCGCATTTGAAGGTAGCTCTGGTGACTGGCCAGTATACTACATATGCTTCACCCCGAGCTAGACTAACGTCACACGGGTCGTATTATCAGGCGCATGGGTAATGAGGGCCATCTCATGTATTTCAGGAATTTCACTCTCCCTCGCCTATGAAAGGAACACTGTGGGAGAAGCTGTTAAATTTCAAATGCCATCATCACTGGAATGCAAGGTCTGATGTCAAGGAAAACGTTTGCAATAGACCAGTAGATTAAAATATACAGTTATTGCTCTATCTTATATTATAGATTCCAAGCATTTAACTTCTTGCCATCTCAAAGGTGGTGAGAGTGTGGGTGTGAGGGAGTGTGGGTGTGAGGGAGTGTGGGTGTGAGGGAGTGTAAATATTTCCGTCGCCTTGAACTAGTGTGACAGGGTATGCATATAGTCTGTCTGACAGACCCTGTAATTTTTTTCTTAAGAGACTTGGCAAGTCTATAAAAATGCAAGTCTAGGGATGGCTGAAATTCGGCCGAGGAGACACACGGCTCTTTACAATAAATAAATACTATGCAAAATACATAAAAAGAAAAAAATAATAAATTTCGGAGACTGCAGTCAGTCTACCTTGGAGCAAGGCTACATAGTATCCACATGTCTCTTGCTCACTCTAGTAGACATTCTATTAAAGCTTGCTCACTCTAGTAGACTTTCTATTAAAGCTTGCTCACTCTAGTAGACATTCTATTAAAGCTGCACTCCAACACCCAATCTGACCCACGGGCCAGCTGTTAGCGCCATCTGGTGATGCGTAGAGGAGTTATCAGTGGCAGTGTCGAGAGATGAGCTCTCATTTTCCAACATTACACTTCCTCTGTCTGCACAGTGCTAACATCTAGCATTTACATTTGGCACTACTGTGGCTGATCTATCTCTCTAGAGTCGCACTGGAAACTTACTTAACTTCCTGGCTGAAGAGTTCAGCTTTATTTGAATATTTGTATTATTACATATGGGGTTTCTTGTGTCTCAAAGGAAGCCAAGAGTCTGTTCATATGTTTAAGATTAGATAACGACATTTAAAATGGAGTCAATCTTGTTCATGTGTCTAAACCTGGCTGCTATTATGACTACAAACACTCTCATATCTTGAAAGCTCACCAAATCTCTATATGTGTGCGCTTTGTTGGCGCTAGTGGAAGAATTTGGAATCACAAATTGCTAAAACAAATTGAAATTGTAAAAACCTGAATGTACTGATGCTTGCACACACCATGGGGTTGGGAGAAATGTATTGTTGTTCAGAATGAATTGGGCACCATAATCTCCATGCTTGACAATTGTTTTCTTTAACTTGATCTCTAGCCTTCCTCATTGTACATCTTTCATATCAAATTGCATTACTCTGAAATTTACCCTGTAGAGATTCCAGATAGTGACGTTGTGTCACCAAGTATAGGACCAAAGTAACCCAATGCTTGTGGTACAAGGCAACTAAAATGGGAATCTTTTGCTTTCATTTTTATTTCCATCAGCGGAGTGTGTGGGATGGCACAGTGGTTAGCATGTCAGGCTTGGCAATCATGGTTTGAGCCCCATCCGGGTACTTCTCTTTCAACCAGAGACTGGAGCCTCAGACTGATGTGATGTTTGTGATACCATTGTGATATGGTTAAAAAATTGCAGAAAAACCATGTAAAATCCCAAATCACTCACTCACTCTTTCTATCAATCTCCTTTCACTGTTTTTTCCCTTGTTGTCATCTTGCACATTACTTTGCGTTATGGCTGAAATTGCCCTTGCAAAGTAAAACATCATCTCATCTCAAATGATCTGAAAGTTTACCTGCAGTAATGATAAAAAATTTCTCCTTTTGAAAGCGCACACACATGCTTCCGAGTTCATAGATGTGCATTGCTTTGTACGTATGCTTGTGTTGGGAAATGTGCTTTTGTGTGCAACTAAGGTAGGCGTGCACACACACATAAACACAGTTCTGCACACATATACACAATTGCATGCACACTCATACACATGCACTCACTTAGGCAAACAATTTCAAAGAATTTTTTTAAAAAGAGGAATTTTAATGTATTTCTGTTTTATTTTCAGGATCTGGCCAGTTTATTAAAAGCATTATATGATGCAGTCGGGTCGTCCATCAAGCTCCCTCCCAACGGCACGAAAACGTTAAAACTGCGCCTGACGGTGGGACAGGACAATACTCAGATACAGGTGCAAAAGGCGTCGTCATCCCCCACAAAGGGCAAGGAGAACACGGGCAAGTCTAAGGACAGCAAAACCAAAGATTCTATAAAAATAAAAGAATTGTCCAAGTTGAACAATCTCATGACACAAGGAACTGCCAAAGTGAACAATGATTCTCAAAATGCAGCTGCCGTGACCACAACGACCACGTTGACCGGAACTAAGACGACGACTACCACAAGAAATAAGCTAAGTCTGGAGGACCAGCAGCAGCTGGTGGAGCTTGTCCAGGAGAACATGGAGAGGAATCATATTAAACAACTAAGGTAAGGGATGTTTGGACTGGCACTCGGTATGCTCATGGTTCTACATAACAAGAGACTCGTTCTGACATAGGCATAGGAACCGGGAGAGATGGGGAGCAACGGTGGGCAAAAACACTCATGATTTGGTTTTAAATACTCATGATTTGGTTTTAAATACTCATGATTTGGTTTAAAACCCTCATGATTTGGTTTTAAATACTCATGGTTTGGTTTAAATCATGATTTGGTTTAAAACATTCATGATTTGGGCACCAGCGGAGTGAAAATCCCTCTTTTTCTCCTGAGGGCTAATTGGCTCCAAAATTCTGTTCTGTGGATGAGTGGTGACTGGTAGACTAACATTAAGTCCCGAAAATATTAATCTACAAAAATATTAAAATACTAAAACCAAAAAGGAGCCTAGGGATGTTCGTAATTTCCTAAAGCTGAGAAATCCTAGACTTGCTAAATATCTAAACTTGGGCAGGCTCCATTATCTTTGTATGCTTTAGGGTCT
>JAUELE010245645.1:0-11125 GCA_031471655.1 Diodora aspera | reverse complement strand
AAAAGGCACATCTCCCCTATGTGGACATTGCATGTGTGAAGTTTCATTAAAATCCATCCATTAGTAAATGTGCTACGTGAGGAACCGGACGGACGGACGGAAAGACGGACGGAAAGACGGACGGAAAGACGCGCTGAGCGCTATATACCCCCGATACTTCGTAGCGGGGGTATAATAATACTGTGCTATGAAAGCTTGACCTGTACAAAAATACATGCTGGAATATATTTTGTATTGAAATTTCTAGAAATTGCCATGAACAATTCATTCAGAGCCTCAGGTAAGATGTTTACATTAAATAGTGCATACAATTTATTGTGAGAAATCTGAATCTTGCAAAACGTTAAGCTTATTTAAATGAGTGATTTTGGATTTAACATGGCTTTTAGTAATCTTTCAACCATATCACCACGGTAACCTACATCACGTCAACCATATCACCACAGTAACCTACATCATGTCAACCATATCACCATGGTAACCTACATCACGTCAACCATATCACCACAGTAACCTACCTCATGTCAACCATATCACCACGGTAACCAACATTACGTCAACCATATCACCATGGTAACCAACATTACGTCAACCATATCACCACGGTAATCTACATCACGTCAACCATATAGGAACGGTAACCTACATCAGGTCAAGAGTTAATATCCGGGCTGAAAGTGAGGTACCCAGATGGGATTCAAACACAACGTTAGTGGGCCCACATTTTAACCACTGCGGCATCCCGCATACTTCGATGAGAGTGAGTGATTTTGGATTTTATGTGGTTTTCGTCAAGCTTTCAGCCATGTCACCACGGTCTCACCAATGCCACATCGGTGTGAGCTCCAATATCCAGGTTAAAAGAGAGGTACCCGGGTGGGACTCGAACCATGATTGCTAAGGCTGGCAGATCACTGGGCTAACATGCTAGTCACTGCATCCATCCAGCGCCCTATTTCAATGAGAACTTTGCTACTGAACTGTCGAAACTTCACACTATCTTCATTCACTGATCTTTAGTTTCCCGAAGCTCTGAACAAAATGTTTAAGAAATAAATGTATAAATATATAATCCTTTCAAACTGCAAAAAATAATTCATTATGTCAAGCAGTTACAAGTAAGCAGCGAGACCTTGACATTTTATGATTGCTGGATATTACAAGTTGTATCCTAGAACCATATGGTATGATATAGTATTTGATCATATGTATTCCCAATTCCACAACCTTATCATGCACAGCATTAGCAAACACAAACATGAACAGAAGTTTTAAAAACAATAATTTGCTTGTTCCCAATTGAAGCATTTGACTAAAATGACAGATAAATATAAATTAGAGCATTGGATTTACTGAGAGAAATCTCAGGAATTAAATTACTGATCAAGAAATTATCCGAAAATCTTTAAAGCACGCTCAAGATAGTTTGTTTAAATACCAAAGACTAACACTGTAGTCTCGAGTCGCTTCACAATGGGACTGGTACCCTGTCTTTAGCTATGCTACACACAGGACAGGTCATCACCTCTATTTCCTGTGGAGAGTTCCACCAAAGGAAGTGACATCAGGTAAGCTGTGATTGGTTGCCATTTCGTTGGCTTTGGGCTTTCCCCAAAGTTGTTATCTTTAGCAAACAATGGTCGGACTTGGTTAAAAATCAAACTAGGGGTGGTAACCTGTCCTCATGCAGAGTGTAAAGTAGCAAGCGTCGCTGAGGCAGAGTACCAGTACTGTTATAGTCAAAGGGCAGATAACTCCTAACTAAATCTACAAAACACTACCACCACCACCGCATGCGTCTTACCCAATGCCAAGGGTTTTGCTGATGTCCAATATAAGAGACTTGTTTTTCTTGCTATACACAAAACAGTTACACGTTATCACTACAAAGTACTTTACAAAAACAAAATGATAAACAACCAGAACACAACTAAAGTTAAAACCAAGAATTTCACATCTAGATGAAAATGAAATAATGTAAAAAAACAACAGTTAACTTTACCAGAAGTGGAAGCTTTAAACAAGGGGGAATACGTTTATTATTCCTGATGCACATGTGATATACGCATTATATCATAGCAATAATTGTGACAATAAAGCGTGGAACGTGACAAATGCTTGATGGGATTTTTATGTACCGGTATACATACAACTGTTGTCAACAAATTTGGCTTATAGGTGCACGTACCTCGGAGCACTGATGAGACCGTATTTTGGAGACGGCACCGGTTTAGAGACAGGCAGTGACGACGGGAAACTTCGGCTCGGTGGTGAACGTATCCTGCTGAGAACAATAAGGATCTTGGTGTTTGATAAAGCTCATTTTAAACCCTCATGAAGCAACTTCAATGACATACATATACATCATAAAAGTACTTTGTTTAGACGGGATGACATTTAAGCTGCTAGGGCAATATTGCAGCCACAAATGGGTTGATAGAAAGAAAAGTGAAAGCAAAGGATCACCGTTTAGTCACCGTGCACAAAAGGTATTGGGTTACTGGGGCCCTATTCTATTCTTGGAAGGCCCACAGTTGCTCTCCCTCATGAGGTTAGCAGAGAGAAATCAGCTCAAAACAGATGTTCAGACAGAAAACAAAGTAAATGATAACATGGCTTTCAGCAATCTTTTAGCTATATCATCATGATATAGGCACAGAATTTGAGCTGAATGAAACGAACAGACCTAGGGCTGACCGATGCAGGGTTCGAACTCACCACTGTCTATGTTGGTTGATTCAACATCACAACAATCTTACCCTGAGCTAGTTCAATCTTTCAGCCATATGCCCACTTTCGCCCGTTGAGCGCAGGAGGAAAGCCTGCGTCACCAGTGGGGAGTTGGATGATTGTTGATGCCTAGAAACCAGCAAACTATGGCTGGTACTGATGAACCAATGGTGATTCCATGATGTGACAGAGCACCAAATGATTACTGCATGTAGAAATACTGACTACTGCAGAAAACATGCCGAACCCCTACGACAGGAATGGAACACACAACTGTTTGGTCAGAAGTCCGACACTCCACTCCTTGAGCTACCCGACATCCCAGGAACAACAATCAACAAAAGGACTTTCATTTAGGACAGGACTCGTAGAAAGGAATTTGTATAAAATGTCAAGATACATACAAGGGCCTCTCTTTGGCTTGGTCATGTAGGGGATGTTGCTGGTAGTGACCAAACACCTCGAACACAAGAGGCTGAATTTTCACGTAGTCGATGAATGACTTGGTAACGTTGACGGTGAACTGCAAGAAATATTGTCTAGATATAATATCCTTTCAACAAAAGAAAAGTTTAAACAGAAACAGTATGAATTTCATAATAGATCAAGTGTCATAAGGTCATATGTTTGAGAGAAGCTATCAATTTTGAAATCCACAATGATTGGGAAGCAAAATATTTCAGGTAGGTCACAACTTGCCGCAACTCACTGGAAGACCAACATGGATCTGGATCAGCACAATATCCACAATTACACCACAAGGGAACGATATGTCCATTGTTGTGGCAGGTTAATGTCAACCTCTCTCTCTATGTAATATACATGGTGTAAGTCAGTTAGCACCACCCCTCTGCAGAGCGTTACATTCCATAACACTCTCAAGCAGGGCACCAACCTATCCTAATGAAATAACATAAAAAGTAACCCAATGTGAAATAATATCTATACATTGTATACACTCACATTTTGAACATGGTAGAATCCAAGAGGTGGACCTTTTCCGGTGTTCTTGAGTGGCTCAGTAGAGAACGCCTCGTCATGACGATGCAGGAAACTACAATCAAAATATAAGCAGATACGTTAATTTTCAGTTTTTAACAATCAGACTCACAATTGTTTTTGGGTGATTCAAACTACCCAAGAGGTGTCCGACGCTGGGTTTACACATACAATCTTTCGACCTCAAAACATTGACTGTCTTAGTATCAGAGACATTTACAAACACTGTAATATGTATATAAAGTACTTGCTCTTTCAGAGTGGAAAGGTTTAACAAACTATTTATCAGGGTGCGTACAACATTCACACAGCCAATGTCACCCAGGATGTTTCTTCCTGCATTTTCAATTTCCCTACATAACAGTCTGGAGGAACAAAACAAAGAACGAAATTCTGACCGTATATTTTCCAGACATTTTTTCGGGTTTTTTTTTTTAGACTTTGTACAAGCCATGATCTTTGTACTAAAACTTGTTATTTCTGTCCGGAATCAAAATAAACCACTGCCAAAAAAAAGTCATTTTCAGGAATTCTGACCATGACATCTTACAAACTTACTTGAACTGACAGAAGATGTCGGCGTATTCGGGCGAGATTCCTGAGGCCTGGAGAACGGTGACACGGAACTGGAACTGTGATGCAAGTTGGAGATGCTCGGGGAGCTCCTTGGAATTGATGTCAGGACATTGGTCCACTTTCAACAGTTTCTTGTCATCCATGGAATTCTCCATGTTGTCTGTGAAATAGCATAGCAATTAGTACAAGCCTCACAGAAGTCAACACAAGAGCATCACATTTTGTATAATTGGTACAGGGTTCGTGCAATGGTGAGACAGCCAATTTCTGCACTTTCAATTTCCCTATACAGGGTAGATTTAAACCATGTGAGCTGGTGGGTGGTCAGAAGTACCAAACGTGCTAGAGACTCTGCTCTCAGTGCCATGGAGTGTTGGAATGCACCACCCACTGCACTGTCCTGCACCGCATCTCAGGCTGAGTGATTTTTGATTTTACATGGTTTTCGGCAATCTTCTAGCCATATCAACGTGGTGTCACCTACATCATCGTGGTGTCAGGGTTCAATCTGGGGACTGAAAGAAACGTACCAGGATTCGAACCCACAAGCGCCAAGACTGGGAGATTACTGGGTTGACACACCAACCACTGCACCATCCCATGCCAACTATTGAGACCCACACTGATCAAATTGAAATTTCAGCAAACCAGGAAGTCTGATATTTAGACTCCACTTCGACAGAAACTGACCCCGTTTGACATTCAAATGATGATTAACTGAATGGATTTGGGCAAATGAGGCATTGAAGACTCTGGTTGAGAAATGTCTGGCTGATTAATGACAAATCTCACAGGACATCTGCCATAGAATAAAACTGCTTGAACAAAGGGCACCTACTTAACTTGCAGGCAACAAGATTTCCTGTTTTCATGATGATGTTTATGAGTATCTCATACCTCGGATAGTATCAGTGTTTTCCGGGGACTGCCCCTCCCCTTCTACGATTCGGACGTTCTCCAGCGACGGCACAGACAATGGCGGCTTCCCAATGGCAATCGGAGGAAACTCGGTGTGGGACATTCGTTTCTGAAACACAGAAAAATTTCTTTTACTGCATACATTTTTTATTCCCCAAGATGCAAGATGTAAATCGCCTGGCACCCAAAGGTAGTGTTTGTGAGTGAGTGAGTGAGTGAGTGATTTGGGGTTTTAAGTAGTTTTCGGCAACCTTCAGCCACATCACCACGGCCTCACCAACATCGCATAGGTGTCGGGGCTCCTGTCTCTCTGGGCTGAAAGAGAGGTGCCCGGGCGGGACTCAAACCACAACCGCCAAGACTTGGAGATTGCGTTGGCGACACGTTAACCACTGCGCCATCCCACGCCCCACAGTGCTTGTATTTGGAGTAATACGAATTGTAGTGGAGTAATAAGAGCTGGCGCAGCAGGACTGAAAAAAGTGGTTTTGATTTCACATGACAATTTTACACCACAGCAGTGGTTCCCAAAGATGGATGGAAAGTTTTAGGGTTTTTGGGGGTGCTAAAGTTATTGCCGCTCCCACAAGGGAGTTGGGAACAGGTGCTCAACCAACCAAGCTACCCCGACGCCCCAAGCCTATAAGAGCCGTACTTGCAATCACCAAGAAGTGAAGATTACCAAGCCAACACGCTAACCACTGAGACATTCCACAGGATTCAAATCCACAGGGTTCAAAGTTTATGGATGTCCAAGTATTCTTGCAAACATACTCACTGTAGCAAAGTACTCTTCGTCGCTGAAGGAGATTTTGGCGTTGCCCGACTGCTTAATTCCTGGGGTGTAGTCTGGCGGGTCATCAGAATCTGGCAAAGAAAACGTTCCAGGTATTATAGCCAGGCTGAGTGGATGTGTAACATTGCACAGGGCAATTTTTAAGACATAACACAACAGAGTGTACAAGCACATCAAGACACGAGATAATAAAATCAAGGCTTGATTGAATGAAACGCTCCATGGTGTTCAAAAGGATGTTTCATCATATGCAGCAGCCATAACGCAACATGATGCATAACAAAGGTGACAGAGTGAATTATGTTCTAGCTCCATCATGTGAGAAAATAGCATAAAAAGAGATTGAAAAGATGGTAGTAATGGATGACTACCAAGCTTCCATGCGGTCCTGCAACTCAGACTGGACAACATAATATTTCAACTCTTATTTGGCAGAATTAGATCAGCTCAACTTGGCTTAATTGGGGAATGCCAGAATATTTGGGTTTTCTACCACTTGTTTGACACACTTCACTGGCGCAAAACTTGTGGCAGTCACGCTGAGTGGCGGATCATGAATCACAATGTCATGTGGTCTATACTAGGTAGTTACATGCTATATAAAACTCATCCTAATCCTCGACGTGATTAGGAGTGCCAGATTATCAGAGTTCTGCTGAAAGAATTCCGCCAATGAGGTACCATTCTGCAGATGAGTAAGTCTAAGTATCTGCATCTTTAAGAGGTAAGAAGGGACTCTCACCTGTGACTGCTTGTACAGCTATTCTTAAGTAACCTTTCACCTCTCCCTTCTCGCTGACGATGGCGACGCGGTGGACCAGGGGCACAGGGTAGTACAAGTTACTCAGGTAAACAAATGCTCTGAAATGAAATGTTTCAAACTCAAATTGGTCAAGATCAAGCTGAAGTCTTTTTGGAGTCATTTACCATATTTTCCAAATTATTTTAAATTCAGCATAAATGCGTACTTTAAAATCCTTCTGAAGTTTCAAAACATGCTGGTTGCTGGTGATCTATAATAGGCCATTCAAGTTCATATAAAAGACCAGTTATTTATTTGGGGATTGGGGAGGGCATAAGGCGTAAACATTGTTGAAGACATTATCTACCTTCCCACCAGTCGGAACCAAGGAAATCGGTCGTAGAACGGATCGCCGCCACTCATGCAGTCGATATTTGGCTCGGGCGAAGTTGGGGACAGCTCAGCTTCGTTATGGTACATCTCTCGCATCAGCTCCAATCTTTGTCTGTAACCATAGCAACAGTCAAATCATTTATTGCAGCAGAAGGTGAAGCATATTCATCCAAGTTAAATGATCATCTAATTTTTGCAAAGATAATAACGACTTACAATACACAAAAAAGTGAGTTGACATTATCAATTCAATTGATATTTCATATTTTAAGACACACATGAGATCACTTTTGACAATGTTCTTTTCAATCAGTGCTCTCTTAAATTTGGATCCACACAAATGGGTTTCATGGTCAATTATAAAACACAATTTCATGCTAAAAATAATTGCAAATAATGCTGAAACTAAATAGAACAGACTGAGTACAAGAGAACTCAAAGACACAGACAAAAACTGAGCTAATTTCGTAAATTTGTCTCAAAACTGGGTTCAAACAGAACCCTTGAGTGTGAAAGGAATAATTTATATTTGATAACAATAGGGACACGAAGGAAGTAAGTTTATGCTTTATGCTGCAGAAGCAATTCTTCAGCCATTACCCAAATTTCGCATTTCAACGATCTTTCAATCCTATCAGCAAAGTGTCCATGTTGAAGAGGAAGATTGGTCTAGGTTGGTTTGTATCTGTTTTACATGGCTTTTGGTGCTAATTCAGCTACATCACAATTTGAGAAATCTCGCAAAATCTAGTCACGGATCACGGACCCGAGCAGGATTGGAATAGAATGCTTGGTCAACACTTTGTCACCTTGCTATTGTGCGAGTGAGGTAGGGAGTGAGCGAGTGATTTTGTATTTTATGTGGCTTTCACAATCTTTCAGTCATATCACCACGGTGTCACCTACATCATGCTACTGTCAGGGGTTAATCTCCAGACTGAAAGAGGTGTGCCCAGGACAGGATTTGACCCTCAACCGCCCCAAGGCTAACAGAATATTGGAGGGACACACTAACCACTGCGCTATATATCCCTGGAGAGAACATGGAATGCAGAAAGTCTTGAGTTAAAGTTCCAAGGGAAATTATTTCAGCCATAACCAGTGTGATGCGAGAGAAAAGGTAGTTCATAAAAGAGATTGATTAACAAAAAGCAAAAGCCCCCCCATTTTAACTGCCTTGTATGACAAGCACTGGGTTACTGGGGCCCTATTCTTTGTAAGTGACACCACATTGCTTCCTGGCAGCCCGAAGAGGTAGACCAAGGCTGACGCCATTGAAAGCAGCAAATCACTATTTTCAGAAGCCAATAAAAGTTTCAGAACAACGAAACTTGGCAGTTGTTCATTTTTAAAGTTGGATACGTGTTCCCTGGCGGGACAAATGTTTGGAGCATATTGTTGAACACTTTTAAATATTAAAACACAGGAGAGTGATTTAATATTTTTATTGTATTGGAGAGTAGGCAGAAGCAATAAAAATGCTGTATGTTTTATGCATCAAACGTGGCATGTACATATTTTTATGCATATTTATCGGTCCCAAAGTTATTTTGCGAAAAGAAAACATTGAATTTGACCCCATATCCAACCATAACTGTATAAATTATCAATTGTCCGAACTGAGAGCTACAAGTATGCTTGAAAATTACACAGAAATGAAAATGATCTGCAAAAACAATACAAATTTAAGTTGTAAAAAATCAGGAATGAAAATGACAACAAAACACAAATAAAACGGACAACATCGTGACCGACCTGGAAGGGATTAAGTTATAAAAATTGAACATTTTCTGTTGCCCGCAACCCGCGAGACAATGGAAAAAATCTTGTTTTGCCTCGGGGGTGTCCGGAGACAGATCTTCATTGTAAATGTCTCGCATGTGTTCCAAACGTTGTCTACGTCAAGCATGGGAAAAGAAATAACGGACAACCTTTATAATCTTTGTTAGACACTGTAACTACATAGTGTAATTGTTCAAAACGTTTGAAAGTATCATATTTAAAGTTTAAAGTATATTTCTCAAGTACATTTTTCTTTCAAGTTAGCACAAAATGTTGTTTACGTTTTTGTAAAACATTTAATTTTTTTTCAAGAACAAATAATGCACACACATCATGACCATAATAATTATTTAATTAATTTTTTTTTTAAATTCAAAAATTTTGAACAATTACAATTTGTCGACTTAAAAATACAATATTTACAATTTACACACTTTTCAGTGCAAACAAATACCAAAACTCAAAGCAAAGCATTTTTGTAACATTGAGAGTTTTAATGAAAATACAGAAATGTGGGGCACGTGCCGCGGGTATTTCGGCACCTATTCACTTGAAATAATTTGAGGACTTAGACAAAGTTGGAACCCATGCTTGAAAATTATGCATCCAAACATAATGCAGCACACAGGCCATTCCATGGAGAAATTTCAAAGAGGAGGATCGAAAGATAGACAGAATAATTTGACGGGCATTAGTTCCAAGCTTTGCCCAGGAGAGTCGACAACACAAATGCAGGGATGGGTTTTAGTTGGTCAACAAAACAGAAAATTGAATTTTTTGTTTAAAACCAAAATTAACATAAATCTGACACACATGCATGTTTCCAAACAATTAAATGTATAAAAATTAAAATATTTTCCAGTATTTAAATTTTACAAGACAATGACATTCACCAATAAATCTGTAAAATCAAGAGACAATGTTTGGGACAGATTATAATCTAAAATTCTACAAATTAATCAAGGACCTAATTTATTAAAAGCGTATCCAAGCTGTCTTTTTGTTTTCAAGGTTTGAAACGTATGACAGCTAAAATTACTTTCTGAAATGATTTTTCTGGAAAAACTAAAACACGCAAGAACACAAGACAAGAAGCATGCACGAAACAAAGAGCCAACAAGAATATACAAAGCAATGCAACACCGACACAACAAAAGTTTAAATACATGTCCTGTATTTCTGGCTGCATGCTACATGGGTGGAGCGGGTACTGACACTCATCCCAAAAGGGGGAAAACAATTGGAGTTGTTGTTTAAACGGAAAAGTTTTACAATGCATGGGCCATCTTTCAGACATAACACACAGAGACTCATTTGACACAAAAGATGGAGTGAGTGAGAGAATGTGATTTAACATAGCAGGGGATAATATTTCAACCATAACGCTATGGTTGGTACAAGTGGCACCAAATGTGTGAGTCGAACGAAAGTGACCCAGCCGGGATTCGAACCCCGACCTTACGGTTGTGAGGCAGACACTCTACCAACTGAGCTACCCGGGCCAGATACATAAGATGGAATCGATAGGATAGGTGAAAAGTAAAATCCCCATTTTAGTCACCTTGTACGACAAGCATTGAGGTACTGGGGCCCTATTTTATCTTAGTGACACTTTGCCACTAACTGGATGAACCACTGCGTTTACCTAAAGAGGGTTACTTTGGAGTGATTGATATCAAGTGGCTGAGTTTGGGTCTTATGTGACTTTTGGCAATCTTTCAGCCATATCACTAGTGTAATCTACTTCAAGGTTCAACGTCCAGCCTGCAAGAGAGGTATCCAGGTAGGTACCAAGTCTGGCAAATAACTGGGCCAACACGCTAACCACTGTGCTCGAAAAGATATCAAAATTTGAGGTGGCTTTCACCGAACATTCAGCTATATCACCATGCTTGTAGGGCACCGTCACACTGACACCTTTACTGTGGACCACTAGAAGCAAGACGACACAAAACATCATGACACCATAACTGATCAACCACAACAATTTGTGATAATTTTTGTTTTGTTCATATTTCAGATTTGAAGTGAAGTAAAATCAAGGATCAGTGTATCCAGGCTGTCCCTCCACCCCCACCCACCAAACACGGGAATTTTACAGTGAGGAACCCCCTCCCCCTCCCGTTTTGAAAGTCATACAAATTCCCTCCCCCCCTCCCCATAAAACCCTGAAATTTTGTAATCTGTGC